>OMNW01034844.1:12108-30405 GCA_900303245.1 Selene dorsalis | reverse complement strand
ACGGCCTCGATGTTGGGGGAATGCATGCCGCAGTACGGTGACATGAGCAGGGCGGCGCAGGTCTGCAGCAGGTTGGCGGTGGGTGCCGCGGCGCTGGCCATCATGGCCTCCAAGTCGCTGACGTGCGTCAGGCAGTGGTGGAGGAGTCGGAGCCACCCGATGCTGCGCGGAAAGAGGGCAAAGGTTAGAACAACGCCCACATCTACCGCACACGTGTGCACCGTCTCAAACCAGCATCAGTGTCAGTCTCTGTTACCTGGTTTTGGAGACCTGGTCCTCAGAGGGCAGGAAGGGGTTGTTGACCGTTGCGGAGGAGGTGTTACCAAACGCTGTCAGGCCCAAGAGTTTAATCTGAGACAGACCCAGGGTGCTGGCATCACGAGGCCGGTGCAGCCTCAGGCAAACGGCCGAGGCCACTTCCGCCTTCAACAGCTGGATCTTTATATACGTCAGGCCGCTGGTGATGACGGGCGTGGAGAGTGGCAACATGTTGACCCCGTCAGCGCTGATCTCCACCGAGACCGAGGACGGGCAGGCTGGTTTTAAAGAGGAGGAGATGGTGAAAAACAAGAAGGGTGAGATTTGAGATAGAAAGTGTTTTGCTGGTTGAAGAAAAAAATAAACTCTTTACAAGCAAAGCCAGATGTGCAGCACAAAAATAGAGCGTGAGAGAGACTGTGAATACCAGTATGCAACATACTGATCATCGTGATGAAAAGATGGTAAACTGCGACCATGAAGGGATGAACACAGGCAGAAACAACACTCAGACAGACTGTGAAACTCAGACTGTGACTGATTTGTATTAAGAAGAAAATATTCCATGACTGAAACGATGTGTCCACAAAAAACAGCACAGAGACTTAAAAACTGGAAAATGTGGACATTCTAAAATGTCTGAGTGACTGTTATGGAAACACTGTTACTCACTGGCTAGAGAGGCCAGGTGTGGCTGGATGTGGAGCTCCTTCAGGAGCACAGCAGCAGGAAGGTGGATGGTGAGGTCACACCAGGCCTCCTCTGGCAGGAAGATGTAAGACCAGGCTGCGGAGCGGGCTCTGCGGTGGGGTGGCGTGGCCTGGAGGAGGACCTCTGCTGGCTGTGCTGTGGGGCTGCTGGAGGTGATGGTGCCTGTAAAATGGACAAGCAGTTCATTTAGAATGAGAGCAGAGTTGGTGGATGTTGGTAAACTTGTAAGAGACGAAGGTAAAGTGAGTGAAAGCACCTAGAGGGGCAAAGTTGTGGAGTCCCTCAGCGTTGTCCGGCTCAGAGGTCATCACTCTGGCTTTCAGGTTTCCATCTGCAGCCTTTCCAGGGCCGGAGTCCAAGAACTTCATGATGGTGGACACCATGCTACGGGCTGTGTTCACAATGGCCCTGGTGCTGGTCACCATGTTGTTACAGATCAACTGTACACCACCTGGTCAGAGACAAGATTGTTCAGGTAGAGCTCATGCATCTTTATGTGCTCCTGTATTCAGCAAGTTGGTCCTCACATAGAAATGGTGGTGAAATATTTACATGCAAGGAGGTGACATGTCTGCTAACTGTGACAAATGTATAAAGGCATAGCTGAGATTCATGGACTAATGGACATAAGGACAGACAACATGACAACAACAAGCCTTCAGCTCTGACTGTCGCTGGTGCAGAGTCAGAAAATCACCACAAAAAAACCCAGCAACATGTGTCATGTGTGTTGACTGAGTAGGCTGCTGCTCACAGGGAGGGGCTGTTTCTCAACTTGTTGAAGTCTCCTTTTAGCTTTGAATACAGATTCTCTCCAGTGTACTACAGAACCACCCAGACCGTCAAACTTCACCATCAGCTGTACTGCAATATTAACAAAACCCAGGCCTATATGTTCAGGTGCCTGTCCAATTTCAAAGCCATCAAGGCTATTTAATTTATGGCCGAGAGATAAGCTCTCAATTTACCAGTCAATCTACGTTCCTACCCTCACCTATGGTCATGCACTTTAGGTCATGACCGACAGAACTAGATCTTGGATACAAGCGGCCGAAATAGGTTTCCTCCGCAGGGTGGCGGGGTGCTCCCTTAGAGATAGGGTGAGGAGCTCTGTCACTAGGGAGGAGCTCGGAGTGGAGCCACTGCTCCTCCACATGGAAAGGAGCCAGCTCAGCCACTATATGATGTTAACAAAATGCTCCAGTCTTAATTGTGTTTTTAATTTTTTCTGAGGCAATGGTGAGCGAAGAAGCACAATGAAGAACCTACCCATGTCGTGGAAGGCCTTGAGAGCTTCACTGGTGTCCAGCACTCGCAGGATGAACCACAGAAGAGGCTCCGACAGCTGACACGTGGAGAGAGAGCCCTACAAAATGTAGATTAAAAAAGCACTAACTGATTCTTTCCTACGTGTATTAACTCAAGAGCAATTGAAATATCTGATCAGTCAGATTCTCACCTGTCTACCCATGTACCCGCAGGCCATGTAGGTAAGGATGGGCTGTAACATGACCTGGACTGACGTGGCCCTCTTACTCAGGGTGGTGAGGATGGTGAAGAGGCCGTCGCCCACTGAGATGGCATCCAGACCGCCATGGAAGTTCTCGTGTTTGGTCAGGTGGAGGCCGCTGGCTCCTGTGGGACAGAGGGGACTGTCAGCTGGCAGCAGCCACCATCATTCACATGGTTATCATATGACCCTTTTCCACTACACAGCTCCAGCTCCACTCAGTTTGACTTGACTCGGTTTAGAACCTTTTCCATCACAGCGGAGTACTTCATAGTGCCTCCTCAGGGTGGGTGGGGTCGTCATAGCATGGCAGCTATGGTCGCATCGTCTTGCTCTCTCTTTTTTTGACCCTCTCGTCAGCTCCAAACACTGATTATGGACCACAGCGTGGTTTTTCCAGACGGAAGTCATTTAGCTCACGTGAAAGAACAACGACAGTCTCAGTACAGACCAGTGGCCGCTGCTGCCTGTGTGTTTTTAAAATTAGTGGGTTTGGGGGCGTCGGGTGGCTCAGTGGGTAGAGCAGGCGCCCCATATACAGAGGCTATAGTCCTCGCTGCAGCCGGCCCCGGATCCAATCCCGCATCGGGCGGCCCTTTGCTGCATGTCATTCCCCCTCTCTCTGGCTCCCCATTTCCTGTCTCTCTCAACTGCACTATCAAATAAAGGCAAAAAAAAAGCCCAAAAAATATACTATACTACTAAAAATTAGCGGGTTTGATTCTCGCACTTGCAACTCTTCCAGTGATGATGCTCTGGCCAAGGCAGTCGGTTGACCTAATGTTTTACTGTCGTCTCGGCTCACTTGGAACCTCGGCTGAGGCGTTACCAAAAAAGCACCAGGTACCAGGTACTAGGAGCTAGTGGAGAAGCAAAATAACCATGTAGAGCGGTGGCGAGTCAAGCCGAGTCGCGCTAGTGGAAAAGGGCCAAAACATAGATCTCTGGTTCCATAAAAGATCCAAACACCCGCTAATCAAATTTTAATTATCGATCAACTAATCCCAACACCAGTCATCTGTCAACACCCCGTCAGGTAAAGACTTCATTTGTGTGTTCTGCAGAGCAGAAGTGGGTCGAAAGAGGAAACAAGTGATCCTCTTACAAAGAAGCTCACAACAAGGCTGATGGAAAATGAACATGTGGGAGCCCTGAGATCCTGCAGTTCTTTACCTTAGTACAAGCTGCTGACTTTTTAGCAACTGTGAACACAGCACGACATAGTATGACTGGGTATGTCAATGATTAATCAATTATCCATTAAATGCCATCAAAATAGTATATATTAAGAACTAATTATCCAAAGACATGCATGGTTTTACTTTTTCTTGGAGGTTTGATAAGAAAAATGCAAAATAAGTAAAGTTATTCTTATTATGATCATTATTACTGTTATCATTGGGGCTGTGTTTAAAAAAATCAGATTTTTTGATTCATATTGATCTTCATTTGAACGATCCGTTATCGATTCATAAAATCTTTTCATGTATGTCATTTCCTGTTCATTATTCTCGCACAACTGCACGAATTGTGCAAGAGCTACGTGATCGTGCAAGACCAGAGAAGATCACAGATGCTGCCGTTTATAGCTTGTTGTGTCCATTCACTGCAACTGAAATGTTCACACTGATTGCAGGAGCTACTTGAATTATCAGCCTTGGCTGTAGTGAAGAGCTGCACTCTTTACTTCTGGAGTGGGTCATGTTAAATAAATGTGCATTAGTTTAACTGCTTTTGGGTCAATTTAATGTAAATCGAATTGATCCAGTAAATCAGTAGCGATACCCAGCCCTAGTCATCATCATCATCATCATCATCATCATCATCATCATTATCAAGCTACAGACCATGACACTAAAACAATGAGCTGGTTGGACATGTGTGGTTAGCTCCATCTTACCTATGATCATGGCCATGGCGCTGCTGTTGCACTGGCCTAGTGCTGACAGGATCTGACTCATTATCTGCTGATTGGCCAGCACCAGGTCAGCCACACCCGCGGGAGGACCCTGACTGGATGCAGATCCTCCGCTCACGCTTTCTTTGCTGCCGCAGACTTTCTCCTCGTCGGACACGCTGCTGTCGGCCGCTCCGCTGCAGGCTGGAGGCAGCCGCCCGCTGAACTCTCTGTCTCCAGACAGAGGCAGCTGCACCAACACGTTGACCAGCTTGAGGAGGTCGAACATGAGCTGGTCACGTGTGGTCTCTCCGCACACGGCCTTTGCGTCTCCTGGACGGATGATGTTGGCGAACAGGCCTCCGAAACAAGCGCGGGCGCCCACCGAGCTGTCCGAGCCGCTGCGGGAGACCACCTTATCAGAGCAGGTGATGTAGTGATGAACCAGGAAGGTGATGGACTCGATGACAGCCGAGATCGTGGCCACTGAGACCACCTCGAAGTTCTGCTCCAGAGTAAACTCTAGAAGCTTGACTTGAGCGTCCAGCGGACCCTGACCTGACTGGAACGGCCCCCTGGAAGTTCAAGATCAACCATTAGTTCCCAAAGGCCACTTTCAGTACTGGTCATTGTGATTCTTGTCACTAATCATGCAGAAGCGGTGGAGTACCTCTCAGTGGACAGGATGTGCATGAGTTTGAGCAGGAACTCGCTGAACATCTGTGGGCAGGTAGAGGACAGGTGGACCTGCAGGCGGCTCAGGAACTCGTGCATGGCCTGGGTGGCGGTGGGTCCCACCTGGGAAGTGTGCTGGCTCGTCCCATTGGTGCTGCTGCCGGACAGGAAGCGCACCAGGACGTGGACCAGGGTGGGATCAGACACCATCTGCTGAGCGGTGCTTTCCTGAGAACTCATCCCACTGCTTGAGGCTGGAAGTTCACACGGTTCAAGCAAATCAGTGAAAGATACACCTTACAAGTTATACACAAACACACTTTCCTGTTGTTTTATTACACAGTGGGAATCAGTGGAGATTTAAACCTGTCATGATACTGGGAATTCATTAAAGCTGACCATGTCTGGGAACTTTAAGTCACTTTGCTGTGACTTGATTCATATGTCATACTGCAACAAGTGTATACTGACCGCAGGCAGACATGTTGGTCATCAGAGTGAGAGAGTGAAGCACCAGACACCACGTCCTCAGGGAGGTGTTGGGGTACCAAGCCAGCACTGACAAGAAACTGCTGATGGATGCTGAACACACACACAGAGTATAATGTAAAGCAACATCAAATTCAGCTTCTACAGCTCCACAGCACAGGTTCAAAAGGAGTGTGTGTGTGTGTGTGAGTGTGTGGTCCTGACCTTGGTTGAGTGGAATGGTGGGCACTCGGCTGGCGTTGAACAGAAAGATGTCTGAGCCGCTCTCTTCGCTGGTGCCAGAGCAGGTGTTGAGACTGAGCGTCAACCACAGCTGCAGCAGGGACTCCAGCTGAGACCGAGGACAGACACTTTACTACAGTGAACAAAAATACTTTCTATCTAAAATCCAGAATAGGATAGTTTTAACATTCATGGAGGAGGTTTTCTGTCCCCAACTAAGATTTTTCATAGTTGAATCT
The DNA here is from genome assembly GCA_900303245.1 of Selene dorsalis. NCBI lineage: Eukaryota > Metazoa > Chordata > Actinopteri > Carangiformes > Carangidae > Selene > Selene dorsalis. The sequence continues at coordinate 24,404 of OMNW01034844.1, read as the reverse complement.
GATTTGTCAAATTTTGCCTTTGGTCGACTAATCATCGAATCATGTTTTTTTTTCCCTCATTGATTCATGATCTCATTTGTATCTTTTTCCACACTGGAGAAAAGACCTGAAACACCCAAATAAACACATTTAATTCTTCGGTTCTTCGCGTGCACACACACACACACACACACAGACAGTGCTGAAAAAACAACAATGCTGATGTTGCAATGGCAGAGTCAGAGTGTAAACCTCAATCCAGTCCACAAGAGAACTGATGCTCACTGTAGGTCCACATGAGACTTGTACTGATTGTGAAGATGAGAAATGAGATGAATCCACATAGATTCAGAAAAAAAGTTGTTTCCTCCAGACATTTTTCCACTGAGTGTATTATAATAACATTTGTAACATTTGTTATTTTTTGTAAGTGGGGCCAGACCTGCACGTGGTGGACCTGCAGCATGGAGAAGAGCTTGTTGAAGCAGGCACTCAGCATTGGGATGGACGAGGGCTGAATTATGAGGCTGCTGCCTGGGGGAGATCCTCCTCCATGGAGGGCTCTCAGCAGGGAGTCGTCAGTCCCATTGGAGGCCTGGCTCACTGAAAGTCAGAGGGTAAACAGGCTTGCGTTATTAGCTCTAGAAAGAATATTTTGTCTGCGCATTGTAGAACAGACAAGCAGTGAGGGTGTTTTTTGGTTACCTGTGGAGGAGGTGGAGGTGAGGGCTTGTAGAATGGAATCAGCCTGGAGAGTTGCCATCATTTTGAGCATTAGCTCAGCCTGCTGTTCGAGGCCCACTTCTAGCCGGGCGTCCAGAGCTGTACAACACAGAAGACATACAGAAGGACATGAGAACGTCAGCTAAAAAGGAAGGAGAGAAAAACATGATGCATGTGTGTAAATCTCAGCCTCCGCCCACCTTGTGACACAGACACTGACAGACTCTGTGATCCTGGCTTCTCTGCTGCAACCGGAGGTTTGGACACAGGGATACCAACCCCTCCGATGTAAGGGTTGTACCCATATGTGCCATAATCAGCACCCCAGTAGTCATACCAGGTGCTGCTTATGGGCTGAGAACAGACAGGAGAAGGAGGGGATGGGAAACAGAGGATTACAGTCATTCTACTGTGAAGGCCATGTTTACATCACCTCAAAAAAAAGTGAGAGACTGCAGAAACATTATTTCACTCCTCCTAGAGGAAATTCTCTGTAATCAAGGCCTGACTGAAATAAGGTCCAGGTTGCAAAAAACGGCACTTCTCCTTTAATTCAAAATGTAACGAGCTGTAGGTTTAGCATTCAGCTACAACAAAGAATGAAAATACTTTTTTTATTCAACTTTCATGAATGAATGAATGACAAAATAAACAGATGAGAAGAACAATAGAAGATGGTCAACATACCTTAAACACTTTGGCAGCGAGTGGATCTTTTTCCAAATCAATATCTAAAGGATCAATATCAACATCCATCAGGTCTTGTAGCAAGTCAAAGTCTATGTCTTTATCTTTTTCCAAAGATGACAGAGGTGGAGCACCTTTGGATAATGAAAACAGCTTTAATATTGCCAAGCAAGCACACTAGATCCATATACAAGCAAGAAACATTCTAAGCACTTCACTGGGCAATTTTAACGCCGATCAACATATTAGCTTATCTGCTCTTACTACTGAGGGAGAGTCCAGACACATGACACAGTAGCTACTAAAGTCAGTGTGACCAAGCTGAACAAGCATCGCTTTCTCCAGTGGAGTGTTAATAACACTATTATCAATTATGTCACCGCAAAAGACACTATGACACCATTACCTCTAATTTACTCTGAAAGACACAACATGAAAAAAAGAAGATAAACCATTTGAATTGTGATGAAAGAAAGTGTGAGTTCATATCAACGTGTGTGTGTGTGTTGCTGTGTGTAGGAGGGATGGGGCTACCCACGCACTTTGGAATACTGAGGAGGTCGCGGTTGTACCTGCGATTATATCAGGTACCAGGGCCTCATCAATGCTCTCTACCAGGGGGATGGGTGCTGGCTGGGGCAGGGAGTCGTCCGAATCAGCCCCCGCTGAGGAGGAGCACGCCCCAGCCTCTTCACCCACCGCCACCTCCTCCATGGCGTCCAGCGAGCCCGGAGAAAGCAGTTCACCTGAAAAGAAGGGAAAAATGACAATGAAGTATGTTGATAACCAGTAGTTTACTATATATACTTAATGTATATGTGGATACAGCGTGGACACGCTGGCGTTGATTTCAAATTCTCTGTCTGATAAGTAAAATTAGCCACATTTTGCCACGTGTCTGTGAGTTGTCAGAACAAGTCAGCCATGCACGTGTGACTCGTCACGGACAATTTACTGTGTTGCCTGTTCAGATATAAAGTTTCTATCTATCTATCTATCTATCTATCTATCTATCTATCTATCTATCTGATCCCAACAGATGAGGACCAAAAGAGGTCCTCATATGGGGCCTTGGGGCACACCACATGTAAATTAGTTAGCGATGGGGTTGATTGTTGTTTTATTTAATCCACTACTTTGTTAAGTCAATCAGTCTTGTATCATACAACACAAGAATTAATGTAAAACTCACTTTTAATCATCACTTGTTCTATTCAACTCACCACTGGAACCATCAAATTACTGCTCTTTTATTTTGAAAAATGATTAATCCATCACCAAAATAGCTGCAGATGAATCTTCTGGTGATCACACACACTGACTGCACTTCTGTATATACTGTGAATATTTATATCTATACATCATTCCATACCCTGTACTTCTGCATATTTATGTCATGCTATCTTATCTGCTTATGCACTTCTGATTAGATGCAGTCTGCATTTCCTTGCTTTTTACCTATGACATGTGCAGTGACATCAAACTTGAATCTAATCTAATTTATCAACATAAAGATGAATAGGAGATTGAAATGCAAACAGTTTGTGCCATACTCAAAAAAAAAGACAGAATTACATAGCACTAAATCATGAGTACAATACCTGCCAGGATGTCCTGTAGCATACAGGTGAGGGAATACTGTGCCCATGCACCCCCCCAGGAGATGTCCCCTCGGTTGAAATCCGTCCCCACGAGCAGGAGCAGCAGGCGCTCCAGCTGGTGCTCAGACACAACCTCACACAGGTGGATTGTGGGTCTTGTGGCATTGGCTATCCTAGCAAGGACCTGAGGGGGGGGGGCAGAAGTATCAGTACACAAGTGCCTGCAGTGAGGACACACTCCTGCGTGTGGATGTGTCAGATACCTTGCAGACGAAGAGCAGCAGGTCAGCGTGGCAGGTGAAGTCCATAGAGAGGAGGAAGAGGGCCAGCTTCTGCACCACAGAGATGCAGCGTTCGTGGGACAGTGTGAAGGGCAGGGGCTCTACTTCTGGGGCTTCTTTGGCTGTTGGGGACTCGGTGTCCAGCGTGGAGCGGGGCCATTCAGCCGTCCGCCGCAGACGGATCAGGTCTTTAAAGTGCTGGAAAAGAAAGGGTGGGGTAATGGCGTGGTGGAGGGGTGGTTCAACACATCAGTATACTCTGCTGGATACAATACTTTCCAATGCAAGAGAAACAAATCTTTCTGTAAATCATGTAAGGACGGATCAATGTATGACCTTCAACAGGGCTGCATGTGCCTTCTCAGCGCACCTACCAGGAGATCCCGCAGGGTGTTTCTGCACTTCACTAGTTTCACAGGAGCCTTGTACTTGTTAATGCACAGGCTCCTGCTTGTTACCAGTCCTCTGCTCTGTGGCAGCCTTAGATGTGGGATCGCCTCCCCGAGGGTCAGAAACTTCTTTTAAATCCGTTCTTAAACTTTAACCTAATAGACTTTTCTGAACTGATGGTATTTCCTTCAAGTATTCTATATGTTATAGGGCTGTCTGAACGAACTTCGCTATTCAAACAGAATTTGAATTATTTTAAAAATGAGAACATTCAAAGGTGAAACTGACCTTCGGCATTGTTTGTTGCTGCCATGGGCACCTTTATTTTTGTTTTGGTGTGATTTAATCTTACTTAATCCGTATTTGTGTAATTTATAGCGGTAAGAAAATTGCCTGCTTGTCTTCCTCGATGAAGAGTTGTCTTTTTGAGACTTACAGCAGCAATGCAGTGTTTCCCATTAATTAATGAGACTGTGGCGGTCAGCCATAGTCTCTCACAGTAAAAATGATTATTATTATGTTTTTTTAAACAGTGTTTCACCATCTCTCATCTCTCAGTCTCTCAGTCAGTCAGCCCCTCCTCCTGCTGGACTCGGCCTCTCTCACACACACACACACACACACACAATCCTGCGCATGGACAGGTTACGCTGGAACGCTAAACACCAGGTGCACTAAATCCCGCTAATTGTACAGTGTTCAAATTACCCCACGATTGCAATCACTGGGATTATAATGAGCTAGAGAAAAAAAAAAAAACAACATTTAACATTTGAATATAATTTGAATATTTAACATGAGAAGCATTAGAAATTCAAATCTGATTTGGGGTAAGATTGACAGCCCTAATGTGTTATGTTTGGGATTTTTTGAAAGGTGCTATTTAAATACAGATCTGATTCTGATATGTGATATGGTGATGCTTCTCATCATCAGAAGTCCAGGGCAGAGGAAAGGTGGGTAAAATCTGACCAGTCAACCATCATCTTGTCTCAGAGTTTTGTGATTTGCACAGAAACTGAAATCTTAACTAAAAGTCTGACACTGTACCAACACTGTGGAGCAATCTGTGAGCTGTGAACATGTGTGTGCTTCAGACTAAGAGCCGTCTGCATGATGAGTTGCTCACCTTGGATGTGGCTTGCTTGAGCTTGGCCTGTTCGACCAGCAGTTTGTAGGAGGAGCCTTTGTTGCTCTGGATCTTCTCTTTCTCGATCTGCTCCACCAAAGCTTTCTGTTTTGCTTTCAATAGATTCAACTGCTACAATAAAAAGGGCATGATAAATGCAGGCACTGCAGACCAGAAAAATATTTCTATAACACTTATGTCACACTTTGACATTTGGTGATTTGCCACATTCTGCTTGGACCCTTGGTTGTTTCCATTTATCTATGAACATTTTAACGTAAACGTCAGTGTGTGTGTTGGAATGAGACACGTTTACCTGCTTGTGGTGGACGAGCTGCTTGCGGATCTTGCGGGAGTAGAGTCTGTCCAGGCTGCTGCTGCTTTTAGCCGACCTGCTGGAGTTCTGAGACTGGAGGCTGTTATTGATGAAGCTCCACTGAATACCTGTAGAGGCAGCAACAACACTGATCACTTCACTGCTGTGGGTTACACTCGAGTCAGATCACACAGACACACTGGATGCTACATAGATGGATGATGGAATTGTACCACACTGACCTGTTAAATTGAAAAAAAATTCAAGTTTGTGCAGTGAAATACATTTTTTAAAATGTAGGGTCATTTACCTGTAAATGATCTCTCCCGCTCTTTACCACCAAGGTGCTTCTTTGCGCCTGAGGCTTCGTCTTCTATACTGGCCACATAGTCCAACAGTCTGGAAACCAGCATCACCACCCAGCTGATCATGGGGATATCCAGAACACCTAGAAACACACACACATACACACACAGTGAATAACCTGGCAGATGTGCACATTCAGAGACGCACTGCGTACCTGTATTCTCTGCTCCAGTGATGGTTTCTTTACCTTCAGTCCTGCGCTGGGCTGCAGCTTGTGGCTGCTGCAAGGGAGAGAGCAGGCTGTCCAGCAGGTTCAGGAGCCCCTCCAACACGCCGCTGTTACTCAAGGATCTTTGGCCGATGCAGGACAAGAGCATGAACACCCTGGGATGAGGAGAGGCACAAGAACACAGCAGTTAGAGAACCTGAAATCCACCTGTGTCTGAGATGTTCTGTCCAAACAGGTCCAGTTACTGACAGAACTACACCACACCTGCAGGGCTGGCTCTCTAAAGCTGCATGTGAAAAGTCAGTGAAGAAGACATAAAATCATTTCAGCTGAGCGACAGATTTGCCCTTGTCAATCGGAGACAGCAGAATCATTGATCAACCTCTGTGAGATCAAAGAGGGAGTTTTGTGGAGTTTATTGGCACTGAGGATGTAGACGGGCTGTCATCTGGGAAAATATATTATGTTTTGACTTTTTATCACCACAGTGTTCTCATATCTAATCAGTGTAACAGGACACACTGCCCTTGCTTTAATGTAATCCTTAGTTCAGTTGTGGTTTATTTGACAACACCTGTGGTTACCGATGGTAACAGAGTTTCTTATGGATTAAAGACTCTGTCATCTAGATAGAGGCCCACAGTTATTCACAAAATGCTGCTCCACCTCTCTGACACTGGTGGAGGACATTTCTTGCAACTTTCTTGTAAGTAGCTTTGTCCATAATCACAAGATATATCTGTGTCATTTGAAAAAAAAGTCAAACAAAAGAAAAACTTAGACACACCTTAAAATAAGTCAGATGTGTGGGAGAAGACCAGTCAAACAGAATAAACTCCTGACATGACATGCCTTTTGGATTTTTACCTTCCAGACTTTGGCATGAATGATGAACTATCTCCTAATGTATGGCTATGACATGTTGGTTGTCAGATTGTCTGCTGGTGGAATGTATGAAGTACTTTATATATTTTTTGGCTCTGTGTTTTTCTTCCTCTGTCTCTTTTTCTGTCCTGTTTAGAAAATCAGACTTGTCTTATAATGGCAACTCATATTTTCTACTACCTGTTATCTGAAGCTCCATTTCTAGGCTCTGTGTATTTTATTGTCTATTCATGTTCATGAATGATGTCATCTTTTTGTGAGATCTGATTGGTCCACGTGGGTCATCCAACCTACTTAAGATGTTTTCTCATTCTACACTGAAAAATTACCAGATGAAGGTCTGAGGACGATATTTAGATCCACTCGCGATCACGTTTCTACGTTCTACGTTACGATCTAAATATCTTCCGAAGGACTCCAAGTTACACCAAAGTTGTTCGGGTGAATAAATGAACGTATTTTATGCTAGAAATAAGGTCCAGGTTGCAAAAAACGGAACTTCTCCTTTAATATATCAATATCGTATCGCAAGTGAAGACTGTGTTCGGGAGTTTATTCTCCTAACAGAGACAGCAAAAGGGGAACCTCAAGTCACTAAACAGACAGAGTGCACAACTATATTACACAACTCAAAGTATAGTCACTCCTAAACAAATTATAACTCCAATGCAAGTGTCAAGTGACTCATTTACCCTCACGCCTATCAGTGTGTTTCAAATCTGTATAATGTTGCTATACTGTGTGACTACATGGAGTCAAGAGCCCGTACCTGTCCTGGGGGAAGATGAGCAGTTGCTCGGAGTTGTAGAGCTCCTGCAGGACATTAGAGAGGAACTGGCCCCACCAGCGCTCTCCTCCACACAGCTGCACCAGCAGCAGGCCGGCATGAAGACGGATCTTGGGCGTGCCGCTGATGCAGAGGTGTTTGAAGAGCTCCTCGCAGGCCTGGGCGTGGAAGGTACTCTGGAGCACCGAGGGCACAGAGTGGCCTGTGGACATCCAGACACATGACAGGATTAAGTATGAGCAGTGTTATTCAGGATGCATCCATCAACAACTGCTTCAAATCATCCAAACCAACTGTAACTCTCCCATCTGCACAATATGACACCATAGGTCTGTTAATGTCCCGTTTCCTGCTCACCGTTGTTGGAGTGCAACAGGCTGAGCAGTGTGTCCAGCAGGTAGCGGATGATGGTCCTCAGCTGCTCTGTGGAGGAATTGTGAACCAGCTCCTGGGACTCCACGGCCCCAGATGTAGGGAGCGACTTGCGGCTGGCGCCCAGTGACACGCGGAGCCGCTGGACAGCGTGATGAGCCAAGTTGAGCTGCAGCTGCAGCTGGATGCAGTCCTGGTAGGCGGAGAACACACGCTGGTCCTCCTCCACCACCTTGTCTGGTTTTCGTAGGAAATACTGGGCGTTGTTGGCACTGTTGAGAGGCGGCAGGTCGATGTTCTGTAGCAGCGTCTCCAGCCGATGGCATGCTAGGTTATACCTGTGAGAGGAAAAGGAGAGGGACAATAAATAACATCCTGGATCCTCTAATTTTCATGGAGCATATACAGATCCTGTTTTGTAATATAACAATTCAATACCAATACCACACAACAGATGACATGAATATTTGACATAGTGAGGCTTTAAATGAAATGAAGCCAGTTTTCAGAGTTGACAGAATGACAAATCCACATTCTAATGTCTTTTGGCCCCTCTGCAGTTGATGCTATTCATCCACTCTTACTCCACGCTATCAAAAAACACATCTGTATTGCACATATGTATTTCCTGTCACTTCATCCTGTTTGAGTAACAAATCAACAGTTGGCTCAAAAAATACTGGCAGCCCACAACCAACCTTGTAACAATGTAGAGGCCAAAATAATATGCTCCTCCAGTACCAAGAATAATGATGATTCAGGCAAAGGAGGCTCAATTTCTTTTTGTTTGATAACGAGAGATGACTTGTCAATTTACCATGTGTTTCTTGACTCTATTTCCTCTTAACGCTCTCTTATTAACCAGCGATCCCTTCTGGATCTCTAGTTTTTACCATGGTTGTGATCTTTTAATATAAAAACATTTATTTAGCATTAGGGTTAGGGTTATTTAGCCCTGATGATGCCTCCCATAGTGACATTTATTGTTTCGTTAACATTTGAGGACAAAACTGAGCCAGTGAACAGGTTCTGAGTCAGTCAGACAAACATCTTACCTGCACTGGATGTCCTCCTGCAGTGCCACCATCATGGTTAAATGCTGATCTATGTCTGGCTGACTGGCAGCCTCACTCTCTCCCCGCAGAGGATCATGCATCAGCTTCAGCTCGCTCTCCCATGGGAGGATGTAAGTGTGGCCATAGTAGAAGCCCAGTGGGATCTTTGCCCGAGCGTTGGTGCTGCCATAGCGACCAATCACGGTGATCTGATGGTTTTAGGAGGTAAATGATGGAAATATGTCATTGTAGTAAATGAAGTAAAGCTTGAAAAAAAAACAACATGTGGTTGATCATCCTGGAAACAGACCTTCATGAACCTGCAGACGGGGGGGGGCAGCAGGTCGTGAAGAATTAGAGAGTGGGTGCTGATGTCAGTGGCCACCACCAGCCGGCGGCCGTCCACCTCTTCACCCAGCGTCCAGATGTCCATGGACAGAGAGGCCAGGTCTCCGCAGGTCGGGATCAGAACATCGGTCAGCAGCACAGGACGACCAAAGTCCAACGTGACGAAGCGACGGGCTCCTGGGAGAAAAACCAACAGACATTTACCTTTCTCTCAAAGTCGTTCCAACCATCTGATTCAGCACAAAAGAGTCCGAATCAGTTCGCATTCCCACTCTGAGACAATGCTATGTCACATACCCGAGTGCATCCGCTCTATGATGATGGACTGATGAGGAGGAGGCTGCAGGAAGTGAGATGCCTGGGAGATGGCCAAAGCCAGACCACTGCCAATGGGGCTCTGGATCAAAAACAAAATAATTATCACACTATTTCAAGACGCTTGAAATATCACAACGCTCGCTCTTTATGTCCTTTTCCTTCCACACTCTGAGGAAGACCCTGTAGTGGTCAAAACTGGTTGGCATTTTATACTTTTGCTTGGAATTTTTGTTTTACTTTACTCAGATATGCGCAAACATTTTAATTATATCCTTGGATATAGGAAGGAAGCCCAGCAAGTCCTTATGTCTATGAAGTTTTCATTGCTCTAAGTATTGTAGTTTACTTTGTCCAACTCAGGACAGACTTTTGTTTCCATTCAATTAACTTTTGACTTGACAAACGATCACATAAAAATGACTAAAGTCAATAGTCTTCACTGAATGAAGTGAAGTGTCTGAATCGGATCAGACATTTAGTTCCAGCTTTTACTACATGAGTGTTTTTGTACACCCCAGCAATCAATACCCGATGGATTGTCACTCTAAATGTAACTCACCGGCTTGGCTTTCTGTGTGTTCTTGTGTGCAGCCAGGTTGACAGGACCCGGGTCCATCATGGATCCAGGAAACAGGTGAGCCAGCTCTGCGCTGAACGCTGCCGACACGGCCTCGTTGGGTGGCGTGAGAGGAGGGGTCATGAAGAGGGGTGTCGTTTTCGGTGTTGGGGGAATGACGTCCGAGGGGTGGATGAAGAAACCCGGGGCCGAGGAGGGGTTGGAAGGCACGGAGTTGTGGATGGGTCCCACGCCCGAGGCAGCGGCTGCTGCTGCGGCTGCAGAGGTGGTCTGATGCAGCTTGGCCTCCAGCTTGGCCTTCTGTACACAGCGCAAACAGTTATTACTCACAAGACAAAATCACTATACTGGTTACTATGGCAATATAATTCCAGACAAAAACTCTACACTAGGATTTGACTGTAGTCAGAAGCAACGTTAAACAACATTTAAAGTCAGAGTCTTCTACTGATAAACTTTTTTTCCTATGTAAAATCCAATACATTTATTCTTAATATTCCTGGTCTTTTCCCAAGTGAAGTTTCATTAGTGTAAGTTGAACAGGAAATGATAGTAACAGAAACTGAGACAACTAGAAAACCATTGCTACTAATCTGAAATCTCATTTTAAGATCAAAAATCATGATGCAACAGCAGCCTGTCTCACCTGCTGCTGCAGCTTCAGCAGCTGCTGCTGTTTCTCCTGCAGCACCTGCAGCTGCTGCTCTGCTGACACCATGGCGTGGGACAGTGACTGGAGAGCCACCTGGGCAGCAGAACTCAGAGCTGTGGAAGCTTCGCCAACAGCTCCCGTCGACAAGCCACCCACCGCCGGGGTCACGCCAAACGTACTCACTGTGGTTTAATATCAGGGGTTTAGGCAATGACCAGTTCATACAGTGAAAACGTATCTGAAATGAGTAAATGAGAGATAACTGGTATTTACCAGTAAACATGCTTGCGTCGTCTCGCTCCACACGTGTGCCATCGCTGGTAGAGATACAAGTAAAGTGCAAGGGCTCCACCTCCAGGAGTCCTGTTAGCGCTGTGAAGCTGCCCTCTGCTGCAGCACAGCTGCTCACCTTGCCATTTCCTGTAGGACAACAACAGCTCAGTCTCAGGAGTCTCATTTAAAACTAGAATACAGTACTTTTACACTTTATCACACTCACAAGAATGTGAGGTCACCATGGCCTTAAACTTTGACTTGTGACCACAAGAAGTCTCAACAGTCAAATCTGAAAAAATCCCACCAGGAGATCTTGAGGTATCACATTCAAGAGCCCAAAAGTCTGTTTTGTGAAGTCTCTGTGACTTTGGACCACCAGTTCATCCTTTAGTCCCAGTGAATGTTTGTGCCAGACAAAGAAAACCCCCACAGCCATCATGAACCTTTACAAAAAGAAATGTCTCTGTACAAAGAAAACTTGAAGTTAGGTAGTAGCTCCACATTTCCTGCAACTGTTTCACATTAAAAAAAACAATCTAGTGATGCACTAGACAGAAACCATTTTCTTTCATAACACCTTGTTTATTGCTGTGCTGGAGTTAGAGTATTGTCTCTTTTCCTGTTGGGGTATTTCCACTGTTTAGAAGCTATTCACATCTGCTAGCTTCCTTAGCAGGTATTGATTACTTCACCCTCCCTCTCTCTTTCTATTGACTTGTGCTTAGTTCTCCCTCTCCCCCTGGGGGTGAGCCTCATTGCACTGCAAGTGCTCCACCTCTTCCCTGCAATTCCAAAGCAACCAGGAAGCCAGAGCAGCTCAGGGCTCCTTAGCCACAGCACTCAGCTGACCAGTGGTGGAAATATCTGTCAGTCAGTCAGTCACATTGCTGCTGTTGTGGTCCAGATTCACGAGGCTGTTTCAGTGATGACTTCTTACCTGAAATAATGTCAGACAGGTCGATCTCATCCGACTGGACTCCGATGCTGCTATTGAAGGCGTTTTTGCAGGACGAGCCACTGACCTCCAGGTCGAAGAGCACCGGGTCAAATGGAGAGCTGTACAGACCGTACCTGCAGGAGAAAGACAGCAGAGTGGTGAGAATTACTTATTATCCTAACAGGACAAAAAGAAAGCAGCATGAACATCAACTCAGCAGCAGAGTAACACAAGTAACAGAGAAGAATGACGTGTGCCACTCTGGAGGTTTACCGGGTCTGCAGCAGCGCCTCCAGTGGGGTGAGGCGGTCCTGCAACTGTCTAGAGATGGCGGTGAGCAGAGAGGCGCAGGCTGTGCTGCAGCCGGCCAGGTCCTCCTCCTTCACGTAGTTCAGCAGCACAAAGTACCAGAACACAGATCCTGAAAACAGACAGAGGGGGTTGGGGG
>OMNW01034844.1:0-12088 GCA_900303245.1 Selene dorsalis | reverse complement strand
GGGGGGGGGGGGGGGTAAGGTGATGAAAACTGTGCTGTATCTTACTCTGAACTGTTGTCGGTCACTTACCACCCGTTGCTGCTGCGGTCAAGTAAGGCATGTTGTCTAGGAGAGACTTGAGAAGACTCACACCTAAACCCTGCTGGCTTGGATCTCCTTTTCCGTTGCTACGAGAAACAGAACAGCATGTTCATCATTTTCTGTACAAACCCAAAAGTTAAGGACAGAGCAACTACTTCAAACAGACTCATTCTGCTGCAGGAGCTCAACGACCCATGACTTAAAGCTGTGGTCGACGTTGATAAAGATTGATCATTATTATTAACATCATTTAGATGGTGGTTATGGTCCAATAGCACGACCTACACAATGTGAAGAGCAAAAGGAACCAAAAACATCCATTCTCTCTAGCGGCTGCAAAGAAATTGACCAATCAAGCTTGACCAAGCTTCTCCTTGCTCAAATTTGCTGATACAGTGGAGTTTTTGTTGACCAGGTAATCTTTGTTTTTTACTGTGGAAGTTGTGACATAGATAACTTTTATGATGCCAGTGCTGACTTATGACTGTGAAAGCTGCTGTTAGTTTTTTCTGAGTCGTTTAACGGCGTTGAAACTATTTTTGTCTGTTACTCCGCATTCAAAGCTGGCGCCGTATTTGGTTTCTGCCGGCCGGCTTGTTGCTCTGCGGGAGGGTGTGTGTCACATGACTATTCACATGCACTAGGCATGTGTGGGCTGTTGTAAACAGGAAGCAGATTGTTGTCCTCTCTGCAGTTGATTAATTGAAAAAAATAAGAAAATACTACAAACAAGAAACACCAAAGAACAGAAGAATTAAAACACTGAACAGCTGCTTGTCAAGACATCAAGGTCAGTAACACTTGTAATTCATCATCATTATGTTGTAGCTTCAGTGTAGAGGAGTGTGATTGAGATTATTATTATGACACGCAGCTCCTCTCTATAAACCGAGCTGCTCTTTCTCTACAGCTCCTGGGGGGGTACAGCATAGGTGCCAGCAGCTAGTGAGAAATCCTGCTTTAAACACAGGTTGGGTTTTATAAGGTGCTGAAATCAACAATGTAACTTACCTGATACAAAGTGCAAGGAAGCGAGCACATTTGTGTGCTATGCTTCGGCCAGCCTCAAAGAAACACACCCGCACGATGTCTGTCAGTCGTGTCCGTGTCTTTGCCAGCAGTCCCTCCTTTCCTTCTCTTAGACTAAAAAACAAGCAACAAGGTTCTCATCATAAAGTGAAAGCAGAGAAGATGTGCGGGCCTCGTGTCCTGGATGATTCTGCTGTGTTCAGCTTCAGTCCTACCTGCAGGGGCCGTTGGAGAAGACCCCAGCCAACCAGCACAAGATGTCCAGAATGAGGCTCTGGGCGTGCTCGGTGGTGGGGCTGCTCTCGCTCCGCCGACACAACGTGTCCAGCAGCTTCTCGTGGAAGTCCGGGAACTGCAGCATGGCACAGCGTTGGACCCTGAGCGGCACAGCAGAACAGAGACAACGAAGGTTTAAGCTGGTGGTGGAGTGTGTGTGTGCGGCAGAGACAACAGGAGCTTCGGTGGTGATCTGACCTCTCTTTGGGTATGGACGTCTTCTTGAACCTTCTGATTGTGACTGAAACTTCCTGCAGCAGGTCGCAGCCTCGCAGGTTCTCTGCTTTCTTTGAGGGAGGAGCCGTCTCTGTCTTCACTGCAGAAACCTTCTCCTACACACACATTTTATATGTTAGCATCTCAGAACAATGGTGTCACTTAATTGCAAGCAGATGGACATAAAAATATAAAAAATAATAAAATAAATAAAAAGAAGTATAGTTTTTCTTGCAGTAAAAAAAAAACATGCTCAACAAACTTCTCTACCTTCGAGGCCTGAGCTCGCTGCAGCAAGTTGGACAGTGAGTGGGCTTTGGTGCCCTGGGGCTTAGCGCTGGGCATTCTAACCAGAGGCCGGGGGCTCTCCTCCATGCCCTTGTCACTCACTGCTTTAATGTGAACCAGGAAGGAGCGATACTTCCCTCCAGCCATGCCTGCAGTGGAGAGAGGAACGGGACAACTGAAAAACCCTTTACAACAGTTCACAGATGATTCTTAACAAACAAGGAGCATTGTCAGACACACACACAAACACACGCACAAACACAACTCTGTTTTACCTTTGACCAGTTTGGGACTGGTGAGGCTGAGCATGCCTGCATGGCCAGAGAGGTCCAGACCACTGGCCAGCCACACTGGACCACACAGGATGTCCTCCTTGTGGTCCTCTAGGAATGGACATAACATGGAGCCTACAACAAAACATGTCAACCACAACGTTATTCAAGAAAGATTATTCTGCAACGTGACACTTCCACGTTCTGCCCTGAAGGATGGAGCAGGAATGTCTGACATTGCTGCTAAATTATTTACAGTCCTTCCTGTTTCTAGTTAGACATGCTGATCAAATGCACCGACTATGAATAAGAATGAACCCACGTCAGAATCTTAGGTCATGTGACCCACTGAACGCTGAGCTGTATGACGAACGTCCATCTGGAACAAAGTTGGAGCTGACTCAGCTTCTGCAGTGACGCAGAGCTGTGTCAGTCAGCCGTGCTCTTTACCTGATGTCTCCTCTATGTCCATGAACTGGATGTCCTCTGCAAAGTCATGCAGGGCAGGCTGCCCGTTCCTTTCCCCATTAGCATGGAGGACACTGGAGAGGGGGAAGGAGATCTGTCTGTCCACCGCTGTCTCTGTTGGAGACACGAGAAGCAACATTCAGACACAAACCTTTTTGTTTTACAGCCTATATCACTTCAGCCGGGTGGCTTTCAGGTGCTGGAGCCATTTAAAAACATCTCGGTGCAATGTGACATCCCTGCTCAGAAACTGTAGCTGAAGAGAACCATCTGCTCTCCTGAGTTTTCATATGTGATTTAAAGATCTTCTGTAGTGCCCTCACCGCTAACTTTGCCCAGTCCAGGTGCTTTGTTCTTCAGTAAAGTGACCTGGATCTGAGGAATGTTGACTATGTTGGCATTTAGGACAAACTTGAAGTCCACGTGGCCCACCATACAGGCTTTAGGCAGCACCAGCTCAAACACGTGCTCGTCCCAGCTGGAGCTGCAATGAGAAGACAGAGCACCTTAGATGTTGAGGTCAAATGTGACACAACTGCTGCAGTTGATATGAACAGATGGAAACAGGAAGAACAAAGCGGTGGTGGATTCGGTGAATGACACTGCTACCTATCGCTCTGAAGCTTCCAGGTGCGTGTGTGCTGGGCTGCATCTCCATGGTGCTGCTGGTGAAGATGCTGCGGGTGGCGCCGCTGCTGCTGCTCTTGCTGCACCTCCACCCAGCACGGCGGCACGGTGGCTGAGAAGCGGGGGGTCAGTGTCTCGAAGCGCGTCAGCTCCACCAGTGACATCAGGCTCTCCGTGGTCAGCGGTTGGTCCACCAGGAGGTCCACTCCTGCAGAGAGAGAGAGCCGAGAGCTCAGCACCGTCATGTGGTACATCATCAGACCATGTGGTGTGCTGTGTCACTGTTCTACCTGTGATCCCTGGGCTAGAGGGGTTGGAGGAGGGCTTGGCCCCCTCGAGCAGCAATTCAGCCCCCTTAGAAAGGGGGCCATCAATAAACATGTCTCCGTCATCTATATCGTCACACACGCCTCCAATTTGAAGGAAATGAAGTTCTCCACCTTCAGAGGAGAGCAAAAAAACAATGAACACCTACAGATACAGATCATCTACCTGCACGTGCTGAATCACCACAAAATATGAACACAATGAGTTAGACAGTCCACGGAAGAGATGTACAGCAGTAAGTTGATATCAGCAATACATTTTACAGTATGTGCTGTCAGAACAAAAACAATCTGGGCGCCACAATTTTAACCAAATCGCAATATGGCCACGTGATGTATACAAATCAGCTGGGTTTCACATTGTTGTGTATTGTTGGCACCATATGTGTCATAACGTTACAGACACCTCAGCCTAAGTATAATTAACAAATTATACTCTCCACATAAAGGAGCATGGACTTTAAGGATGAAAGGAACAACAACCACTCCAACTGAAATAGCAAAATCTGCCCTTTTTTGTATATTGTGCATAGAATATTCATAATAATATTGGTCTAATACACCATTTGACATCAGCATAAATTCATTCAGTACCTCTAAGTATGGTCATGGATCCTGGCTGAAATTGCATGTTTTTTTGCATTAAAAAAACACAGCAGTGCTTTTTGTCCTTTCATCAAATGTCATAAAAAAGGACAGTTGATCCTAATGATCTCTGCTGTTGAACACAATCTAAAACACATTGACAGTTGAACTTGTATACATACTGTATATACAAATACATACCCTGTAAATGTCTTAGTTAGCTCTCCATAGAAAATGGCAGTGGCCAAATTGCTGTTATTTTGAAGTTATTTCAAACGAGCACAGTCAGTCTATTACTGAATTGCTTTAAAATGTTGTATTGTAAAACTTATTCCAATCATTATTATTACAGATCAAAAATAGCCAATTCAACTGTTCAGGTCCAAATGCTCTGGAGCTCTGTTATCCAAGGGGAAGGAGGGTCCCCACAGGAGACCATTCTCATCCAGATGATCCAGAAAATCCCACTCACTCAAATCAGTAAACCTAAATCAGCATCAACACTGACATCTTCAGTAATGACCCAATGGGGATGGAGCAAGTTAAAGTCTACTTGTCCATTCCGGGAGTCAACATTGATGCTGTCTGCAGACAAACAGCTCCACACATCACACTCACCTTTGGTGCAGGCACAAAGGCGATCGGTCCCAGAGCAATAGGTAACTGATACAAAGGGGTCTGTCTCCTCGGCTGACCCCTCCTTCTTAGGTGGCTCCACCTTGGCCAGGACCTCTAATGTGGACAGGTCTAGAATCATAATGTACCCAGCCCGTGTGGTCACCACCAGATGGCCCAAGCCTGCCACCTCTAACCGCTTGCAGTCTTTGGGGCTAGAGGCAGAGGTGGAGGAAGCAGTGACAGTAGCACTGCTGCTGCTGGTTGTGGCTGCTCCACATGCAGTCCCAGTGCCAGAGCCAGCAGAACCTGCCAGGCCCATTCCAAACCCAGGCAAGCCATTTTTTGGAGCGGAGGGGAGAGGCTCCTCGGGAGCTTCTTCACTGTCATCCTCCCTACTATCAAGCACGTCTGGAGGAAGCAATATAAGGGAGGTGATTGCATCGCAAGGGTCCCAGATCTGCTGCACCTTCACGGGTTCCTCGTCCAAGGTGACAATACGGGTGGAGTAGTTGAGCTTGTAGAGCGCAAGATAGCCCCCTCCGTTTGCCCCACCTGAGGACTTCTGCTGCTGGTGGTCTCCTGGGGGCAGGATGAGGGGTGTCTGGGGCGGTGACTCCCCTGGGTGGTGGCCTTCCACCCCATTGGCTACTGGATGTAGGGGGTCTCCTTTGCGCTGGTTGCAGAGGGCAGAGTGCAGGCGATTTAGATTGTTGAGAGCCTCCACTTGGTTTGTAGTGCTCAAAGATTCAGTGCCACAGGGCTGCAGGCCGACCAAGAGGTGCACACCGTCCCAGCAGGGCGTGATCGAGTCAACGTAAAGGTTCTCATCCTCCAGCTGTTTGGGTAACCTCAAGCACTGCACCAGTGCTCCAGGTCGGGGCGGGGCAGAGACAGTTGGTGCAGCCAGTGTGCTCCATTTGTCCATGTGACCATCTAACCCTGCCAGATTAGTTGCAGCATCAGCAAACTGTTGAATGTAGGTGATTGGAGGATCCTGAAGGAGAAGTTGCTCGTGTGTATCAAACTCCATCTCTATAATTTGTGGCACAGTGAAACCTTCCTCGTGGAGCCCTTTACTCATAATGTTGTTCATTTGAGCAAACACCTGCCCTGAGGACTTGTCATCCACCTCTCTGATACTGTACAGCAGCAGCACGGGTATAGTCCTGCGCACAGGCTGCAGAGAAGAGGGGCTCGGAGGATGGGAGCCTGCTAGGTTAGAGAAGCCTTGCTGCTGGGCTGCAGTCTGGGAGTTGCAGGACTCTATCTCCATGGGACCCTGGTCCGGTAGAGCCCCAGATTGGAAGGGCTCAGGGCCCTGAGTCCTTAGGGATCCTTCTGTGGTCCTGCGTGTTGTAGATGTGGCTGTGGATGGGGGTCCAGCCGTTGGGGTATTGGATGCTGAGCGATAGCTGAGCAGGCCTCCGGCCAGCAGACAGGGGAAGGGAATGTTGTGGTGGTCAGGGACCTTGTCCTTTGTTTTGGCCTGGCTGTGGGCCTTGGCTTGGTTTAGCGAGGGGTTGGCACCCAACTCCTCCAGATCCTTTACCGTGTCCTCCAACACACTGGCAACCACCTCCCACTGGAGCTTCTCTGGCTGCTGGAGCACACTCAGTGCCGTCACCCCGAGGCTCAGGTCCATGCTCTCCCACTGAGACGGCTGGCCTGAAAAAGAGGCACCAGAAGAGGTATGAGCTTTGTCCTTTCCACACTGTGACATGACACACACACTGTCAAATATAGTCACATTCACACAGATGTGGCTCATTCACAAGTTAACAACAACGCAGCACCACATCTTAGACAACAGACAATCACCTGTTATTGACTCTGATCGGGAATGCTCATCACTGTCTGAGTCCTCCAGCTGGTCATCACTGGAAGACAAAACATGACCAACATGACACAAAGCAAACTGAGAAGACTGTCAAGATCCCTGAACAGTGAGACGGACTGAGTGGCTCTGACACAGCGACCCCCAGATTGCAGATTGCACTGTGTATTGTGACACTTCCTCCATGTGTTGTCTGGTGAATGTTCAAATACCCCACGTTTTCAGGCGGACAAGAGTTCAATTGTTTGGTCTGCACCAGAGATCGGATGAGCTTTCACACCTGCCCAAACCAAGCCCACTATCCAAGGAAACAAACTCTGGTCCATTTAAACAGCTCTGGTGTGAAAGCCACCTAAGTCAGTCATGAAGAGTTCTTGACACCATATTTCTAGAGTGGAACATGGATGATCTAGTTGCTAAATGTTTATCTTACTTTTTAACATGTATGTTTAAACATGGGTGTTTGCATATCTTATCACCAATGACAACAATGTGTGTTTATTTAAATTAATATATTCAAAACTTAAATGACATTTATTTCCTGGTTCAGTCACTCTCGTCAACACGGTCCTGATCTGTTTCCTTACAAGGAAGGAGGAAAGAGTCCATAACTGCCACGTCTGGCATGAGTGACAGGTCATTAATCAGAACTGACATAGCAGTGACGATGCCTCTGCTGCATAGACCATGACTGGAGGAACCTGTTCCACGACAGTAGAACACAGTTTTACAAAGACACTGAATATTAAGTTCAGTGAGGCATCTAAAAAAAATTAAATTAAAATAAAAAAAATCTGTGTGCGCACTGGCTTTTTCGTCATCAGTGATGATGCACATCTTATTTTTTTTTCCCATGAGTCATGGTGGACCTGTTGCTGCTGCCATTCCTCATGTTGTTGTTTTGTTGTTGCCGTTTCGACCTTCTTCCCCCGAGTCGGGTGTCAGACCATGGCTCCTGCTTTTATACAGCTTTTCTGTCGTTTACGTTCAACCTGCAGTACCACAAAGTTCACACGCTGCCATGGCAACCTCTGCCTCCAGGAGTTGTTGCGGTGCACATTGACGTTGTTTACTATTTGCGTGTTCTTCCTGACGTCACATGGAGGAAATCTATCTCTTGGGGGGGATCATACTGTGCATGTGCGTGTGAGGGTTGGTGTGTACGCGTATATACAGTGTGTGTGTGTGTCACACCTGTCTCCCTCTAGCTTGGGTAGGTCAGAGCAGGAGGAGGACTCCTCCAGCCAGGCCAGAGTTGGTCTCCGGGACTCGGTCAGCGTCTGCTGGCTCTGCTCTCCACCGCACAGGTTCAGCTGCCTCACGATGGCAGGGTCGTACGGATTAATGTCGAACTTCAAGTGCACCTGTTCAACACATACATTTTTTAATGTTGGTTATTAGGGGTGTCCCTGAATAGTCGACTATTTGACAATTCGATTCGGAGAGGTCTTATTTGACCAACAACTCACTGTCGAATCGTCTCAGAATGTGGTTATGAAAAAATTCTGTATATATAGGTGTGCTCACTGCTGCTGAACATCTGATTTTACATAGAATTTCTTTCTTTTACTAATAATATAGCCTATTTTGATACAAAGATCACAGTGGATGCTCAGGCACCGGAGCACCTGGCTCGCACCCATCTCTCTCTCTCTTTCTCTCTCTCTCTCACACCTCATGTCATTTTCCTTCGGTGAAGGGAAAATTTAATTCAATTAAATTAAATTTTAGAATAATTCAATTCAATTAAATTTTAGAAGAATTCAATTCAATTCAATTTTAGCTCTTTTCTCTGAAGCGAAAAAAGACACAAATAAGATCATGAATCAATGAGGGAAAAAAACTATCTGACAAATCAGATTCAACTATCAAAATCCTTAGTCGAGGAAATCCCTAGTGGTTATACAACAGTTTTAACCAAGTCATTTGGACGAGAGTTATTCTATGCTAGCTGATACACAGTACAAACGTACTGGTACTTTAAACTACGTGTCATGCTGCTTTATGGGTGTTTTACATTAACCATAATTACCCATCTTAGACTGTAACAATAAATAAATCAACAAACTAATCTGTTGTAGCTTACTACAATTAGGTCATATAAATATCACACACGAGGCTGTGATGTCATTTTGGGTATGAAGCTGTATCTCTCCCTCCCGTTTGATATTGCCTAACTTTATTGAGGCATACAAGCCATTTTCATTAACAAGTTCCTGAAAGAAAAAGAAATATAAGAACAAAAACAAGAGCCTCTGATCACCCTCCACCCACAACCCCTGAGGTTATTCTACAAATGAGTTTTAAAAATTCGTTCAGGTAGGAACAATTCCAAACATGGAAAGCAAATCTTCATCAAAACCTTTATATGTAATTTATGGGTTCAATTCTGACATGATCCATACTGTTTAAAGTTCAGTGATCTGACCTTCATCATTTTGGAAACATCCCAGATGCACATCTTGCCCCTCTTGGTGGCGGCAGCAAGGAATTGTGGGCAGCTGCCGAAGCCATAGCAGGCGATCTTGTCTGAACTGTCGGGGCTGTTGGGAAACTGGGCGGGGCTGGTGGCCAGCGTCACCGACAGTGGGACGTTCTGCGTGTGCTCACCCTTCACGAATGGGCAATTGGGAGAATGTCGCTCGTGTTCCGACCTGAGGTTGGAGGAGAAACCTTCGAGCATCAGAGACATGTGGAGATACATTTAGGTCACGGTCTCAATAACGGCTAAACAGCTCCACTCACCATGGCTCATCTGTAGGCTCCCAGCAGACCAGACACACACTGCAGGTAAAACACATGGCTCTGTCGTCCCCCGTTGAAGCAGGCTGTGGAACAATGGGTGGTCGTTTACAACACTGATACAGCTGCAGCGGCCTCAGGAAGTATTCACACCCATCAACTTTGATTTCATTTCAAATGAAGAAATTTGTTAAGTTCTGTAAAAGCGAAACTATGTATTCAGAGATGTTTGCGCAATAACAAAAAAAAATCATAAACTGAAATCTCTACAGTGGTCAGCCTCTTTGTTGTGGTTCCAGACTGTGGACAGGTGAATCCAGTTTGCTTCTGAGAAGAGGGACTGAGACACTACTGAAAGGCCCATGAAGAAAACCTGTTCCAAGGTTTCCAAAGTTCATCTTTCAGTGGTGGCTGTGTCACAGGATGCAGAGCAGGTTGTCCACTGATCGGCCAGTGGTTTCTTTCCCCCATTATGAAGTGTCCATGGGCTTAGTGCTGAGCTTCTAATTGCTCCCTATGAATGTGCTTGTACAGAAAGATAAAGTATTGTGTATGAATGTGCATAAATGTGACTTTGATTGTAGAAAGGTTCAGTCCATTTTTGGCAATGACCTCAAGTTAAGAGCCAACACACCACCAAGAAAAAAACTGACCAGACTCAAGTTCAAGAAGACCAAAGATGGAATTGCACCTGAAGTGTTAGGGTTCCGTTTTTTTGGATTTTCTTTTTCTTTTTTATTATTTCTAATAACATTTATTATTAAAATTTAGGATAAAATTAAGTATATTTTGTCAGGTTTTTTGAGTTATGGCTAAAAAAACATTTTTGTGACAGTGACCTTGAACTTGACGACCAAATTCTAACAAATCTAAATTCCCTGAGATATGATGTTGACAACAAAGAGACAGACAAACATGACCAGCAGTGCTGTTACATCATTGTGTATGTTATATGTATGACTGTTTCTAGTGGAAACATTCCCTCATTATTCCAACATTTACTGTTAGTTTGCCACTGAGGACAACTTAGTACAGCTTTAGATTGTTGGCATGACACTGAGGACCATGGGAGAAAAGTTGTTTCCATGGTGACAGAGTGTTACGTAAAGCAATGTTTTTTTCCTCTGACTGAACAATCTTGCAGTGACCTGACACAGCAACGCTGTGCAGGCAAAACAGCCTTTTGACTGCAAACCTAATGCTATGAATGTGTTTGAGAGTGAACAGAGATATAAAAAAAAGAGTGTTTGTATACAGACTAATGTGAAGATAAGAAATCTCCCAGAACCCACCTGGTGGTAGAAACCTGCTTGAGCCATGGGATCAGGCTGAGCCCACCTGTACCCGGCATGTGGCCACGATGTAAACGTCTCCCTCCTGTTGGCTTCACTGTACATCAGGGATCTGCAGAGAGCAATGGTGATGTGTGTGTCACTACACCGGTCATTTGGTCAAGAGCACCACTGTTCACATACCCTATTTCTTTTTCATACAGCTTGTAATGAAGACACTGACTGCTCATTTAGATGAGGCTCTACAGCCTGACAACCTCACAACTCACTTTATTTTGCATCACATTAACATCAGTGACAAACTGACAGCGTGACTTAGTGATTTATAGATAACAAAGTGATCTTCAGGGTTTGCAGGCAGTTGCCTTCTTCTCTGAAAAACAGTCTACAGCCTCACAGCTACAGAACCTGAAGAAGACTCCTGATGTTTCACAGTTTGTGTGGCTGCTCGCTCACCTGTCTACAGAGCGCCCAGGGCCCACGCCAAGTTCAGGCCTGGCACTTGACAAGAGGTAGGAGAGCCTGTCCATGATGGATGAGGCCACAGACAAGGCAGCTACGTTCTGGTTGGTTTTCTTCAGCTCACTGACGATGGTGCTGGCCACCAGCTTCAGCACATGGTGAGGAAGATGGAAGGTCACCGTCGCCCACTGAGGGAAATGAGGTGAGGCAGAGGGTCAGTACCAATACCCACAAACAAGGAAACGACATCGATACAGATACTCTTCCAGCTCTGACTCTGCAAAGAAACACACATCTAAAACCACAGCTCGCAGTGTCTGAGGTTTGGTTCGCTTTTCATTTGTTGTTTGTTTTTGACTCACAGCTTTTCTCAATTTGTCTTTGTGCTTAACACTTTTTTCAAAGTTGGATCATCAGAGTAAATGGAACAGTGTTCCACGAACAGGGATGCACTCCTCTCCTCTGCTCTTCAGTCATGTAAGTGATGACAAAACTCCAGCTCTATTGACACTCAGGTTATTATCATGTAGTAGTCCTACGAGATAATTAGACTACAAAAACAGAGAAGTAAATACAAGAACTAGAAAATGCATTTCCTGGGGAAAAGTGTGGTTGCTGAGAGGTTTTGCAGCTTCCCTTTAGCTGCTGTAGCTGCAGCTGCATTAACATCCAGAGGTTTGAATCAAAGTTGGGAATCAAACGTAGACGAAGCCTCATCAGAAAACAATCCACTGAGCCATCAACATGAAAAAACTACAGAACTCTGACTTTAGATGTTAGCTGAGCTTAAACTCTTTTTTTTTTTTTTTAGGATTTTTTAATTAATTGATCAAAGTATGCTGTGTTTGGATGTACCAGTTTTAAACAGTAAAATCATGCTGCTTGTTATGTATGTGTTGTTACAGCATCCCTCGGCAAACTACCAACTCCATCGGAGACTGAAGCGTATACACACGCCAGGTACTGATGCAA
>OMNW01034842.1:0-28158 GCA_900303245.1 Selene dorsalis | reverse complement strand
AATCCTGAAAGAGGCTCAAAGACCAAGAGGCGGACGACAATGAACCCTCGTGTGAGCACCCTCTTGAGGAAACTTATTGACTTTGAGTGGGCATCATAGTTTTTTTGCAGCAGTAGTTGTCAGGCTCACTTTTTTGTAGCCTAGTTCTCTTTTTAATTTTATAAGACAACTCTGCACTACAAGATTTTTACACAATGATGTTGCGTTTGGACTCATTATAATGTTTGAGACTGAGAGGAGCATACATATTGTACTGTACTGCTGTACAATATTTATTTGTTATTAAATATGCCATTGGGCTAAAAGTGACTTTACATTGAGAGTTGTTTGTTGGGGGGTTAAATTAATTGTACAATGATTGTAAATTCACAGTAAATGGAAGCTTCATCTGCATTACTTTTACAGTAAATTACTGGACAATTTTAGCATGACTTCCACAGTATACATTGTAAATTCACAGTAAATTATTGTCAACTTGTACTTTCACAGTACACAATGTAAAAGTACAGGACCTTGTTGTAATGATGTACAGCAAAAGGTTGTAATTCCCCAGTAATGTACTGTAATATCACAGTAATTGCTTTGTAATTGAAGCTGTAAAGTTACAGTATACAGTTGTGCTTTTACAACAATGCATTGTAATATCACAGATATAAAATTACAGTAAATTGCTGTGAGTATATTTCACAGTATATTGCTGTAATCCTTACTGTGAAAGTCATGCAAAACTTATCCAATTATTTATTGTAAATTCACAACAAAAAATTTTACAGTGTCAGGTTCTCATTGGTGGAACCCACATTCCCATCATTGCTCCTTCAGAAAATGAAGGAGACGATGTGAATAGGAAGTCCATTCACAGCATCAATATGCAGGTAGATTGACTGTCTCAAAATGTCAGACTGCAAAAACTCAAAATCACACCAACAATATTTGTGTTATTTTGTAGTCAGAATGTCTCATTTCTGATCAAAACAGATCACACCTAAAAGTAACTTTTTTTAGACAATTTTCACTTGTTTCAAGCACATTTTCACTCGAAAAATAATTAGAAAAATCTGTCAGTGGAGGAAGTTTGTTATTTCTACTTATTTCAATTGAAAATGTGAGACAGACAAGTGAAAATTATCTAAAAACAAGTTACTTTTTATGTGATGTTTCTTAAAGACATTTGATTAGGAATTAGAAATGTAGACTAGCAACTAACATCTGTCATTCTCTGCAATGTTAAGTTCATATGTGATGCAGCCCACATTATCACTAATTTGGAGGCCAAGTGGCCTGGTTCAGTACATGACTCACGGATGTATCGTGAGTCCAATATCAGCAACATACTGGAACATGGTAAGCAGCCTAAAGTTTTGCACAGTCACTTGTCTCGCTCCTTTAATGCACTCAAATATATCCACTATTAATTACAGGAGTGTTTGATGGCTGTCTGCTGCCAACTCTGATGACCCCTTGCCCTGACCCAGGCCCTCAACAGAACTGTAACCTGGCCCATTGCAGGATGAGAGCCAGGGTAGAGATGACCGCAGGCCTGCTGAGAGCCCGTTTCCAGTGCCTGCGTCACCTCAGGGTAACACCTGAGAGGGCCTGTGATATTATTGTGGCATGTGTTGTTCTCCATAATATTGCCACAATTAGAGGAGAGTAACACCCTGCCCTACAAATGGAAGAGCATGATGACAACCCCATCCACCCTGCAGAGATGCAGGATGGAAGAGCAGTCAGAGACATCATGTGCCATAATCACTTCACTGTTTAAAATCACAATCACCACCACCCACGGCAGGCAAATAAACAGAGACAAATAATTTA
This sequence comes from Selene dorsalis, assembly GCA_900303245.1. Classification (NCBI taxonomy): domain Eukaryota; kingdom Metazoa; phylum Chordata; class Actinopteri; order Carangiformes; family Carangidae; genus Selene; species Selene dorsalis. The sequence continues at coordinate 26,337 of OMNW01034842.1, read as the reverse complement.
TTTTTTATTTGGTCTTCTTTATTCCCTACAAATAAAAAAACAATTAGTTTCTTACTTCTTTTTTTTTTTTACACATTGTTCATCATTCACACAACTCCCCTGTGACCATGCACCCACCTCTAACTTGTGTTTCAATAACTCAGTTTCCAGATCAGTTTTAGTTTTCTGGTGGTCCAGCAGCACCATTTCCTTCTCTGTTTTCTTCACTGTTTTGAGTAAATGCACTCTGTAGATTTCCTTCAGTGGTAGCTGGGAATACACAAGGATGACATTATACAGCTGCACATGAATTCCACTGAATTAACCTCTGGCATTTACTGAATACCTTACTGTGTTAATCTGTGCTGTGGAGGCTGAGGGACCCTCCTCCTGCTGCCCAGACATGCTCTGTTAAAAAGGATAAGAATCTGTTAATGCTACAGTGTAGGCTAAATGTCACCATGATCCACACAAGAATGTAAAGACATGTGAATGGGGAGGAAACTCAGTAACATCAAGATTTTACCTCTCTGGGCCTCTCAGACTCCCTCTCGGGCACTGCAGAGAAGGCAGCAGACATGTGGTCCCATCATCTTCATCATTCATGTGAAGATGAGTGTTGTGTTTCAGTAGACTATACTTTAATATGGCATAATGTCTGGAGTATTGGCTAATTACAGCTGAAGTTTCACAAGGATCCATTAGACCAAGTACACCTTAAGAATATGTTGGGACAAAAAAAAAAAAAAAAAAAAAACATGAAAGGGAAATTAACATTGAACTATAGGGCCAAAAGAAATTTGAGGCCTAGGCCCATTACATCCTATCGAGGCTGGTGGCCCCTGTGTGACTCCGTCCAGATGAGGTCCCTTCAGGGACCCCCTCTGCCACTGGCCTCCCAGCGGTCTGACTCATGGCCAGCTCCTCTACCTCTTTCTGTTGGCTGAGAAGGAGTAAGATGTTGGTTTTAATAGGCCTAATTTAACTGGATACAGGTGAGGACATTTATGGGTGTCAAAACAACATATGGAGAACTTCTCAACAACAGGAAGCTAATCCCTGAAAGCGATGTGGCGTTCATTTGAATCGAGGAAAATGGAAAACGCCCATTTTTAAAGCACCATTCAGGCCCTTTTAATAGAGTACGTTGTTTCCACCTCTACGTTTGGGTATTTTCATTGGTGTGTTTTGGTTTTTTGGTTTAGGGTAGTACACACAATAAATCCAATAACATGACTAAGCTCATTTGCGTACTGTTTTTGTCCATTTGATTTTATCAGGAAGTCCCGAGTACCTATAAACATTAGCTATGATAAATATTACTTAAACAGTAAAATTAGCAGAAATCCCGATGTGTGTAAATGGGTTTCAAACCACTTATTGTGAAGGCTTCAGTTGCGTGGTGTTTCTTCCAATTACACTGAATGCATCGCCAGTGAGTCAGCGCCCTGCACACACGGCAGCCATGGCAACATATGGTAGCAGGCAGCTGACCGCAGGAGTCACGAAAACAATGTTTACAACTTTCTCAGCAACTTTTGGGGCATTTGTTTGAGAGGTGGTGCAGATTGAATTTTAAATTCGGAAAGTTACTGCGACTAGTAGTGGCAGGAACCCGATACACAATCCCAGAAAGACTCTAGCTCAGCTTGAAAGCCGGAAAAAACGCAGGTCAACGTCGTTTATAACTAGCTAGAAGGCTAACTAAGCTGCTAGCGTGTCTCAGTATCAAACCGGTAGGTTAACGGATGTGAAGAACTTTTAAAGTTTGTGCTAGCGTGACTGGTTGATGACCATGTCCGGGAAACGAGCACCGACCGATGGGAACGGCCTGCTCCGGGGAAGCCGCACGAGATCTTACGGCAGCTTCGTCCGGTCTCCGCTGTCTCCGGTTCACCAGAGAGGCATCGAACACAAAATCCAGCCAGGAGAGACACTACAAGGCCTGTCCCTGAAGTATGGAGTGTCTGTGAGTATCAGCCAGTTGGCTTTCAATAGTTACTCCTCCAACAACTTTAGTTCCTTATCGTATCTTTATCAGTGAAGTTTTACCTCTAATGTTGTAGAGCGAGTCTGTTTTGCAATAGCGGGGTGTGCAAAATACGTTTATTCGATGAACCTGAAACAGTTTATTGATTTAATAGATTCGTCGACAATTGATTGTTGATCGATTTTTTCATTGCCAAATGCTTAATCCTTTCAGCTACTTATACACACACACACAAGCACACATAAACGTGTCTTGTGTTTTCCATCAATCATGAGACAATAGGATGCTTAATTAGTTTTACTCGATTAATGATAATAATACACATACTGCAAATATTCCCACTAATGATAATAATAATAATAGTTTTGGGTTGAGCATCCCAAATTTCGTTGCACATATTGGTGTAATGACAATAAAGTCTATCTATCTGTCTGTCTGTCTGTCTTTCTGTCTAATAATATTTGCAGTTGCAGAATTGTTTTTCCTAATTATTAACATTGTATTTGTTCTTCCATTGGTATGGTGGAGGTGAGATGATAATAAAGGGTCACCACATTTTTTCTTTGTAGGCTGTGTGTTAAAGATTGCCAAAGCTCAGCAGTAAAGGAAAAAAAATCTAATGCAGGATAGCCCTTCAGCATAATTGGTTATTCAGTAGTTGCTGAATAGAGGGCATCTGAAGAAACCATCAGTGGGTAAAGATGGTTTGAATGCTGTTCTGTGTGTGACTTTTGTAAAATCAAGTGTTTTAGAATTAAGTGAGACTAGCTTCAAAGACGTTTACAAAAGGCTGATCATTTCATTCTCTTACAGATGGAGCAAATTAAAAGGGCAAACAGAATGTACACCAACGATTCCATATTTCTGAAGAAATCTCTCTCCATCCCTGTGCTGTCGGACTTGGATGACCATAGGAACAGACTGGATTTGGCAGAGCAGGATGATGAAAAAGACAATGGTGGCTGCGCGCCGCCTCCAAACGGGCACACGGGGAGCTCATCTGAGAATAAACAAGACGGCGGCAAAGAAAGGGCATCAGACCTGACTCCTGTGGATTTTTTGAAAAGGTTGGATGACTTGATAAACCAGTCCAAGCAGGCTGCTGTCAAAGGGTGTGAGGAAGCAGAGAAACGGTATGCTCGCATGGCCTCCGCTGTTTGCTTGTTTACACGGGTTGTTCAGACACAGTCATTCCCTGAGTTTATTGTCTGACAGAATCCCTAAGGCTTGTTATTTGGCTGCCATGTAAAAGTACTGGCTAACTGAATATATACAATCTGGCTCACAGGATAACATTGTGCAGTTTTCACTAGGCGTGCACCCACTCAACATTTGTGATGTATGTGATATCTCACTGTGTTTGTTGTGGCAAGGCAAGGCAGTTTTATTTGTATAGTCCGTTTTTACAAACAGTTTGTTTCAAAGGGTTTTACACAGCATCATGACAACATCCTCTGACCTCTGTCCCTCACATCGACTGAGGAAAAACTTAACAGGGAAAAAAAATGGAGAAACCTCAGGGTGAGCAACAGAGGAGGGATCCCTCACCCAGGACGGGCAGACTAGACTTATGTAGACTTCTGTGTCCTAGAAATTACATCCATAGCAGTTTGCATTACAAATACACATTTTATTTCTGTTCATATTAAGCACATCCTCTTCTGGCTTTTAAATTGTAGGTGAATGTGACTGATAAGAGGCTTCCTTATGTTTTAAGCAGACTCCCACTCTAAAAGTGAGAGGCAGTCTTTTGAAGCTGCCCAAGGTGTGGATAATTTTGAGAATCATATCAGTCTTTAGACTAACTGTATCTTCTCATCTGTTTCCTCTTCACAGGGTTGCCGCCCTAGAAGCAGCTTGCAGCAGCAGGGCATCAGACTGGCGGCCTCTTGCGCGGTCACAGAGTGTCATCTCATCTTCCAGGATGCAACAGCAGCAGCCAGTACCCCTCACTATCACCAAACTCACCAAGAAACTGAGAGACAGGGAAGATGAGATCTTCGAGCTGTGACCTGTCATTTCTACTGTCTCACTTTTGAAAATTAAAGAACTTTCCCAGAAAGCCACGTGACTGGGTTCGACCTCCTGGAAAATACGGCATTACAGATAAAGGAATAGTTTTGTTATCCTCGTGCTGCTGTATGGTCTGTCCATAGTACCATTTAATATAGACGTTGTAATGGGGAGTTAGATGTCCTTTAATTTAATGTTGCACTTTTTGTAGTCTTGTTGTTTATTTATTGAGATGACTATAGGTTCCTCATGCAGCCCATGGCTGTGTTTTTCAGAGCTTTATTTCACATGTATGAAATAATAGCATGAGATGTTAAAAATGAGAATTTGCAGTCACATGTTGTAGTCACATGACTGTCCAGTCAGTCGTATGGTCAGCATGTGGTTGTGTGTGATGCTACCTCACAGCCTGCTAATGCAAAGATGACCAAGTTTTCTAACTGAAACTCTTAGCCATGTTACCTGAAGTGTATAAAACATGTTCACTCTAATAGAGCACAAAATGGCTCATAAATGGGTCACTGTCTGTCACTGCTGAGGAATTTAAATTTCCATGTAGCCAAAGTTATTTTTTTTAAAAAAAAGATGTATTTCATAGAATATGTTTTGACAGCAATATTTTTTATTTGTTGTATTGGGAACGTTGATTCAATGAAGTTGTTTATAGTTCATTTGAAAATAAAAAAGTTTTGATCCCATGTTTAGGTTCAGGTTTTAATATTTTTGTCCACATTTCTTATTGGGCTGAGACCTGTTGGCCCTCAAAAAAGGTAACTCGTCAGTACTAAAGCTTTAAAAACAGCAACTGTACTATACTTTTGCACAACGTGAAATCACTTTGCAGATGTAACAGTATTTGACTGTTATGAGGTCGAATGTCCAGTCGACTGGACTTTCCTTTGTTGAAATTCAGTGGTTCTATCACAGAAAACCAAAGAATAACCTGTCAGCCAATGACTGTGAGCCATTCCTCTGAAAAACATGAAGTATAGGATTAACGTTGAAGTTTTGCACAGTCGACACCATGAAAGAGTGGTGATGCTTTGAAACATGTTTTGAAACTGCAAAGTAATTGTCCTCTTGGCTGCATCATCTTTCTGGATGTTTCAGTAAATGCAATGCATCAAATTGCTTGTGCATGTTTTCGGCCACTAGATGGCAGTGCTGTACTAGAGTGGCATTGTTCCCTTGCCTGTTCTTTTTATGCAGTCTTTGTGGCTATTTTCACTCCTTTCCATAATACACAACATCAGTAGTTATGGATAAAACATTTCAAATATTAAACACTGAATGACATTTGATGATGTATATATGTGTATATTCAAGCTTGGTCTCTGTGCACTTTGTCTGAAAAGACAAGTATAGATCACCATTTACAGTATATATCACCTCTAAACATTAAAAAAAAAACTTGAGGAGTGACTCAACCAACTTTAGTTTTATCCCACATGTTCTTTGAGAACAATGGGGCAGCAGTTTTGTTCTCAAATCGACTTGTCTTACGATGCCAGTCCTCAGCAGCAGTAAGACCAATTTTCTCCAACAGTTCAGTCTTAGGTGGCATGCCTTTTAGTTCTCCCAGTGTCTGACTGACATTTCGTTGCTTCTCTGTCATATTGTCCCATCTTCCACCAGTTTGTTGAGTCCTTTGCAGATCTTGGTGAGGTTGGGTCGGAAGGGGCCGTTGGGGTCGTACAGTTTGGTCAAGAGCTCTGCGTCGGAGTAATGGTTGAAGACGTGGTTGATGCGACCGTGGGATTTGGGCGTGAGGTGGGTGTTGACCAGCTTCAGCAGCAGATCTCTGCAGCTTGTCAGGAGTTCTGACATCACTCCCTTGTCAAAGGTGAAGTCCACCTGCGTTATCAGCCGGGAGACATGTTTTTGTTAGAAAAATGAGTGTGACGCTCTACATTGGATATGGGACTGTCGATTAAAATTCTAGATCTGGCCATCTGCATGTCCTTTGAAAGAAAAATGAATAGAATATTTAAATACAGGCAGCTACATACAGCTTTCAGAGGCTGGAACTTATGGCAATCAAAACCTTTCTTGCAGTTTTCATTTTGATGTAAATATAAAACCAGAGTGTGCTACAAACCTATCTGGGTTCTTTCACATGCTATGAAAGTGAAAATGGAAACAGGCGGGTAAATTAGAGCGAGTGAGGCAGTGTTGAACTTAAAATGAATCTAACAAGAGCTTCATTAAAAGTCTGAGCCTCATATAGAACATGTTGACACTTCAATACAGTCTTGAAATACCATATACTGGCTGTGCACAACTGTTTTGTGTTGATCAGATTCCGTAAATAGTTGCTTTACTAGTGTCCTTATTTCTGCATTATTCATTTAACTGTGACAAATTGTCAATTTTTATGTCCCAAATGACATTAGTTTTAGATCCCTGAATAACAAGTCTAATACTCCCACCCTGTACATGAAAAAGTTGAGTGATGGAAATGTACCTCATAGAAGCTGATGGCTGTCATGGCCCCCATGTGCAACTTTTTCTTAAACTCTTGGGCAATTCCCATCTCTTCTTTGTTGAAACGGTTGTTTCTAAACAGCACACCGACCTTCACCGCGATCTTGATCAGGTCTTTAATGACTTTCTGAGCTTCAGATTTATTGCCAGAGTGCTCTTTGGAGATGCGGTAGAGTTCGTCCAGGATCTCGCTGGTGGTGTCATCGATGAACATCTGCACGGAGCTCTTGGTGGCCATGGTACTGAGGATCTTCTTCTGTGCCTTCATGGCCATGTCTTTGGAACTGAAGTCCATGGTTGGCTGAAGGGTCAGAGAGAGGACAAGGCATTTCAACATTTCAGCATTTCAACAACAATGTTGATATAGAAAGATCTAATAATAGGGTCATTCAATACTTTTATTATCCAGATAAGCATTTTGTGATTACAGTGGCAGAAATAAATATTGCAAAGTGGTAGTTTGACAGCTAAAACTAGGACTAGGCTAGGACTTAGAACCGACAACTCACTGAACATGACATCTGTGAACATACTGCTTTTCCATTCCATACTCTGTTCTTTGAGTGGAGTGATTGGTCAATGAATGTGCTTAGTTTAAGACTTCTCTTTTCCCGTAGCCATTAATGATTTTCTGTCACTGTCCCAATTTACAGCAGATTACAGTAAATCTGGGGCTTCAGCAGTAAAAGAATAGGAAGAGATACACTCCTTTCGTTTTCAACATGAGATGAATAAAATTAAAAGTACTAAATACATGATGGCTGCCTACTACACTTATAAAGGACAGTGATAAACTTGAAATAAGAGGAGGAACAGCAGTTTCACACCATTCGGCACCACCTCAGTCTGTTTTTCCTGGCAGACAGTGAGTTTCTCCAGTGGAGTAAAGTGGAGGTTAAGTGCCATGTTCAAGGACAGACAGTTTGTTGTGGCGGCTAGAGAGGACAACACATGTTCACCTCTCTTATCCAGAGCTCCAAGATCATCCGGGGGTTGAAGTGACGACCCTCCAGTCATTGCTGTGACTCTGAGATTGTCATCCATAATGACATCAGTGAAGTACATTCCATTATTGCCTTAATAATTAGAGCCTAAGTGTTTCACTGTCTACAAAAACAAAAGGAAATTAGTATAATGTGTCTGGTTTGAATCCCTGTTTTTATGTAATGGGAGCTGCAGCAGTGTTTGTTTTTGTATCTGACATGCACATATGATGCCAAAAGGGAAAAGTACCATGGAAGAGACTCCGCAGAGGCTTTTAATTTCTCCTCTGAGACTTTAACCACACCTAGCATCCATCACAGAGAACCCCCTGGGAGGTCATCAGCATTCATACAACACGCTATGACAGAACTACAAAATCCACTGTTTATCTTTGGTTGTCAACACAGTCTGACTTAATTCCTTTTTTAATTCAGTTTAATTTCCCCTAATCTCTATAGCAGGCAGATTCCAAGTGGATCACAGACATGGGAAAACAAAATTTATGATTTAATTAGCTGATGTTCTTATTAGGGATATAAGCTGGGCAAGCAAAGTGGTCTTAAAGTCCCACATCATCAAAATAACAAAGAGAGGCTGAAAGGATCAGAGTAATATGACTCTTATGAAATACTAAGCTTGATAGTTGTAGTCGTATCTCCGATACTACAAACACACCTTGATCAAACGTATCTGTGATAACAACAACAACAGAATCAAGCAAAACATACATTATCTTTAGTTTCCATCAGCGCTACTGAAACTGCTGAGTATCCTCCCATTCTTCCTGTGTTATTTTCTCCTGTTTTCATATGTGTGAACAGGCCCGCAAGTCAAAAAAAAAAAAGAAAAAAAGAAGTTACTGAACATCTTTCAATGTCATTTTGTGAACTGCATCCCACTTCTATGACTTGTGTGGACAAGCATTAAAAGAAGCAGGCGGTCTGCATAGCTGAGGCAGGTCCATGCCTGCTGTTTCAAGATTCCATCAACATTGGAGCAAGAACAGAAAGTGAGCACCCTGAACCCAGAGGCTACTTTAATTACTGTCCTGGGGTCTGTCTTTGGGTGAAACAAGACTTAGTTTGTTACTGAAATATCCTTTGAATAAGCAATAGCATATTGTTTGATGCTGACTTCAGTGTGCGTTTTTCATGGCTGCTTGTCCTTGATAGATATAGTGTTATGGGATTGATGGGATACTCATTGTCCAACTTCAGTGATGCAAAGTCAGCACTGTGAGCAAATGACTCCATGGATCACCAATAAAGGGAAAAGTGGTCCAGTTGCATTAACGATTATATCATGCAAATAGGCGGCACTTGATGTGACTCTCCACCATCGCTGGCTTGCACCCCCCGGTCCCAGCTGCAACATCCATAATAAGCAAACAGCCACTTTTGTAGGATATCTCAATAGGTTTGCCTTTTACATGCACACCCATTCATTTTGAACAAGTGTCACATTTCTAATAGCTTGCTTTGTTACAAAAGCTTCGGGTTCCCTGTGGGGAATTAAAGAACATTCATTAGATTAATTTCCCTTAACAGTGATAATGGAAGTGGAGCAGCGTGATAGCTATTTCAGATTCATGCTTCAATCTCATTTATTTGCTAAAAAGACTACAGGGATTTGAGGGACGTGCACAGTGTGTAGTCATCAGCAAGGGTTCCACACAGTGAAATGTAACTCCCACAGCTGGAGACTGCTCATCACTTGGCTTTTTGTTGCATCTGCATTATATCATATGTTTATATTATGCAGATGTATCGGGGGTGTAGGCTGTTTTTAGAGAGCATTAATATATTTTTGTGTAAAATCAGCACATTGCCATGAAACCACTTCTTTGTAATAGGCGTCATTGGGTCAGTCACATCAAGGATGCTTTCAGTGTTGAGCATCAATTTTCTGCTGCAGATGGACTGAAGAGGGCTTTAAGCATCAGTTTGTTATTGACATACACCAGGGAGTGACTGCATTACACGTTCAAGTGTTTGTTTCCTTTTCAAATGCCTATTGGGTTTGACAAGCACCTGTATACTGTGTTAGATCTAACACTGTCAGGGAAACAAAAGGAAAACTAACTGGAGACCACTTTGTCTTTGTCCACACCAGCTGTGGTGCCTGTCAACATGCTGATTACTTAGTAGTTATGGTTATTGTATTTAAAAAAAAAGCAGTCATTACTATGTTACGACCTGACTACTCATCCGCGTTGTGTTGGACCACACCCATCTTTGAATCGGAACTTCATTTTGATGTCAGCTACACACCTGTAAAATTTTATGACTGTATCTTGCACATTTGTGGCGCTGCTGCGGTGACAGTGTTGGTCTGCAGATACAGACACACCTGCCAAAGTGCTCAAAACAACCACTGTGGTAGTTCCCACTGCAGCTGGCTGTCTGAGAGGGCACACACACACGCACACACACTCACAAGGTGAAAACAAAACCAACCACATGGCTGGTAACAAGAGCAGGGGAGGTGTAGTCGGTCGTATTTCGTTTCAGAGTATATGCACTAGGTGCTGAGGAATCTTTACATGTTAAGTTAATGGACATCCAGAGAGAGAGTGGTGATTGGTGGAGCCATCCAGGCAGGCAGGAGAGGTAAATATTTAGCATTCCTCAGATGACTCCAGCGCTGAGCCTCCAGTGTTTGTGTGCTTGTATGAACTTGTGCACAGGATGTGTATTTCAGAGTAAAAGTGCCCCCCCTAAACTTTTCTGTGCATCAGTGTCTCTGCCCTTTCTAGCATGTTTTCATGAGTGTGGGCTTAGCTGGGGGCCTCATGAAGCCCCCTTTGACTCAATGTATGAAAATGTGCCTTGTACTGTTATTAGAGTGCAGCAGGGCCTTTTTACCAGGAGCCTGACAGATGGACAACCTCACTGACTCTCAGCACCAGGCCTGGGGTTGGGCTGACTTGACTGTAGCTGGCGAGACTGAGGAGGGACGGATACGTCTCTTTTCTCTACCTGCAGCCTTTGATCAGATTGAACAATGAGAATATTCAAAAAAAAAAAAAAAAAATAGCCATACCAGTCAGTCAGATGAAAACAAGGAGTCCATTGTTCATCACTGAGCTGCAAAGACAGCTGTACTGACCTGACAGAAACTTTTAGTTTCTTCCGGTAACGAGCGAGGAGAGAAGAGAGCCAGTGAAACTGCAGGGTTCCTGTACCCTTTAAGGGCAGCTTTCTGTGTGAGACTGTAGTATTGTACCAAGATGTATTGTCACTTCCGTTGGGTGTTTTGAACCAGCGCTGTACGTTGCAAGGTCTGTTTTTTGCACTTTGGATTCTTGTGTAACTTGTAACTCAGTGGCATCGGTGGCATGTTTGATTTTCTCATGCAGGTTTGTAAAGATAAGTTTACTGTACTAATTGCAGTGATTATTTGACAAATATTGGGTCTGAAACTATAACGCCTGCATTGATTAATTGACGAGGAAGCATTTTGAAATCTTCAAAAGTACATATTACAGTTTTTCTTTCAACATTGCACAACTGAATTGCCATTGCTCAAGCCTGCCACCCATCTGCGATGGCCCTAAAGGGAAGTGAAACAGACCACAGTTGGCTGAGCGGTGGGGAGTCATCAGCGAAGGCCCGCAGCTTGTATTTGTCCCTTTTGTACCGTCACCACAGTGTGAGTGACATCTCAACCTTTCACAGTGTTTGGCTCTGACTTCACATGCTTCAAATCAAAGTAGGCCAGAGAGTGAGGGAAAGTCCACTCACTGTCTTGAAATTAGAGTTGAGCAACTCACAGCCTGTGCAAACAGAAGTACGGGCTCCACATCTGTCACTGTACTTGTTCCAGCATGACTGTGAGTGTGCTCGCATATCTCTCAACTCGTGTTCAAGATGGGGAAGTGGAGAGTCACACACAATTTGTTTCAAACATCCCCTCGAGTCTGTGTGTGAACACTCTTAATTTTTCCAAGAGCAAAAAAAAAAAAAAAAAACAAGCCATAAGAAGAAGCAGCCCCAGAGATATTTTTTAACAGACACATGAAGCAGGCAGAAGTGTCTTACCTGTGTGTGCTGAGTCCCCCTCCCTCCGTGTCCGTGTCAGATCTCTCTCTGTCTCTCTCTCCCTCTGCTCAGTATCTCAGGTTGACAGCACAGGGTTGGCTGATTTAACACGATCCTTTCATCCTCACCATGAGTAGAATCAAAACCCAAAAAGAAACAGCCCTCCTGCAGCGCTCCTGTCACCACCACACTGTCTTAAGATAATGTTGAGTTGTACTTCCTTGAGGAACTAAATTGCTATGACACACCCCTCAGCTGTCTCTCTCTCTCTCTCTCTCTCTCTCTCTCTCTAGCCTATGTTGCGTTTCCCTCTAAAATTCAAATTCAAACTCTCTGGGGCCACTGTATTCCTCTCTTGTCCTCACTTATCACACTTTGCCACCCTCTGAATCTGTCTGTCTCTCTCTCTCTCTCTCTCCTGCTGTCTCTGTATTGCTGACGTTGTGCCTCTGCTTGTCCTGACAAGTGAAAACCCCAGAAAGAATTTAGCAATAATCCAGTGATGCAGCCAGTTGAAAGGGGAGCGGCTTAACCCCCGTTTTTGTGTTCACCTTCGCTGGAATGTGGCTCCTGTCAGTGTCACAGATCGCCATGTCCCTCCATGTGCTTCTCTTATTCAAGGAAGAGTCAAAACAGTGAATGAGCAGGAGTGTCACATGTGTTCACAGCTCAGTGACTGAAGTGAAACTGAACACTTTTACTAGCCCACGGTGGTTTTTAGACAACGTTTATGGAAGAAGAGTAAAGTCAAACTGATATGTATGAATACTTTCTGTCCTCTCTTTAGCCTGGAACCGTAAAGTTACAGTAATATCATGTGTACTATCTTGATGTAAGTGTAAAAAAGTGTTTTCCATAGTTGAATTGACAAACATGAATTTGATCTATCTGGCTGAATTTTACACACTGATGTTGCAGTGATGGAATTTGCTAAATAATTGATCATGGTGAAAAATACACTCCATAAAGTAATTCCCTTTAGAGCGGTGAACTTGACTGTAGTCACAGCACAGGCTAATAAAAACCAAAGGCCGATATCAGTCTTATGAATGAAGCTTTGTTTAAGCCGGGTTGCCATAAAACTTCAAGCTCCCTGAAGTCTTATTTGACTGAGTGAAATATAGACACAGATGAGGGCAATACAGGATCTGACCCAGAATAACCAGCACTGAGCCTGGTGTTGTGGACAACAGAGCAATCAGTGTTGGCAGCTGTAGCAGTCATGTCTGCCAGTCTGAATCATGAATTTGTGATTCATTTAGAACCAGGAAGTGTCCCCTGATCTAAAAAAGCTGCTTGTTTATCTGCAGGTTAATCTGAATGGCAACCAGCTGCACTGAAGGGCTGTTGGCTGAAGCTCAAGCCATTCAGAAAGACCTGTCCAATGAAAACTCGCAAATGTTAATTGTTGTCAGATGTAGGGTTAAAGGTCACGCCGAGACCCGGCCGGACTGAGAGGAGTGCCTGGACAGGATACCAGCCCACCAGAGTGCAGCCGAGGCCCAGACACACCTGCCTCTTTGTTTGGCCTAGCCCCCTCAGCCCTTCTGCAAGAAATTAGCTGGAGTAAAGTCACGATAAACTTTGTAACTGCAGAATGAGGTCTGTCACCGTGGCAACAGACAGGAAGTAGTGCTTAAGCGGTTTCCTGATGGCTTCCTCTTTATCATGTAATGACATCTCACAAGGAAACATCAGCAGAGAGCACTCGGCTGAATATCCGTGTGCGAGTGTGTGTGCATGCTTGCATGTGTTTGTGCACACGGTCGGGTGTCAGACGTGTGTGAGGTGGCGCACTCATCCTGAAACGAGCTCTCACCTGCTTCACCTCGGCACTGTACACAGCTTACACGTTTGCCACTTTTGGTTATGAGATAATAAGAGGGACTTCAATTATGTCACTTATCTTTCATTAAAAGATCACACAGACCTTTCAGTCTCTAACCTTACACACACACACACACACAGTCAGTCATAATGGCAGTGTGTTATCACTAGATGACTAAGACAGGAATAACCAACCTCATAGCCACTGAGGTCAGGGAATTTGCGCCTGAGGCTGTGGAGCCTGAATTGGATGGAGGATTTGATGAAGCTCAGTTGCTTTCTGCTCTTGTGACGTCTTTCTGCTCGCAGCGTTACACGATAGATGGTGAACACAGATCGAGATGAACAGATGCTGGTTCAGGGGAGGCCAGAGATTTAATTTGATCAGATTGCAGCTAACAGGGTTTCATTTTCTCCCCATGGCATGATCAGATATAAAACCCTTCCATTTTAGTTGCTCTTTTTTTTTTCCTTTTTAGAAATGAATGACCTCAGGGATCCAGAAATTAACTCACTTATTGCTCTCAGTCTATGATTTACTAACTCATTAATTTATTCATTAGCTAGTGGTCATTCTGTCACCTCCTAGTGGCTGCAGGAAGGCATGGCAGCAGATGGCACCGAGCCAGGCTCATTCTCTCACATCCTCTCTGCAGTTCTGTGGAACAGTGTGGCCACTATGTGTGACACTGTAATACCTTTTCTTCTTTTTTTGTGGTCACATGGTCAGAGGTCCCGAAAATGAGTGAACTAAGAGATGTAGGGTGTAAAAATTTTTTTTTTGAATCCACCAACCACTATTAGCCATGTCATGGGAAATGAAAACATATCACCTTTAGTGGCTGTACATACAGTTTTATATAAATGAACACTATCATACAGTGAAACAAAATGCAGTCAGTTACAGAAAGTAGAACCAGAACTCATTAAGACAGTGTTGTTAAGGTCTAGCCAAATGCCTACCATACGCCTAGTTTAAATAAAGTGAAATGCAACCTGTGATGACATCTACTCTCAGTGACTTCAATGAAGTATCCATTTTTCTCTTTATATGGATACCATTCAAGTCCTATCACATAAAGTCTTGCTTTAATTTTCCAAAACATCATGTAGTTTGTTGTCATTATGCGTTTGATCATAATCCCTTTCACAGTAAAAGCAGATTGATCACAGAGCTGTAAAATAACACAGCGAATATTATAAAGAAAATGAGAAATGTGCTCATTGTCCTGGCTGTCATTACCTGTAGTACAGTTTTGAAGTTCTCTGTTTCTCTGTGCATGTGTTGTGTGTACAGGACGTTATACTTCCTTTTTTTTTTTTTGACATAAGGAAGGCCTGTTGTGAAACCTGTAGTTTTGCAGTTTTCGTGTTGGTGATAAAACCAAAATTAACAAAAGTTCTGTCAGTTTCTACACCAGGCGAATTGTTGTCCAAGAAAAATCAATGAAACAAAGAGACAAAATGCAGGTTTTCTGCATTTTGCTATTTTCGCTGTAACACAAATGATATTTAACGGAGATGTTTAAGTGTTGATCTTTTTATTACTCAAAACGTCTGTCACAACCTGTTGACATGCAGTGGCTTTCAGAATCGTCTGTGACCATAACTGATGAAAACTCTGACATGCCTGCTCTGTCTTGCCCCCCCATCAAACCTCACACCCTCCTCTGTGGCGGTGTGCTGTATCCCTACACTATGACCTTCCTCTCACAGAATGGAGCAGGCAGCACTGCGCATGGGCAGGTTGACGGGCAGCTTAGCGTACTGCTGCCTGAAGCTGTTTCTCTTGCTGTTGAGTAAAGGACCAGGGTTCTCCAGCCCGTCAGCGGGCGGCAAATACTCCAGCATTGCGTTTCCCTGGGGCACATCCAGCTTGGCCCCCTTGTTGTTCTTAGTCTTTTTGGCTTTCTCCTTCTCCTGGGGCTCGGCTGAAATGGAGGGAGGGTCATTAGTGGCCTCTGGTGGGGGCAGGGTGTCCAGGGGGAGGTCACTCGGGCTTGGCTTCCCTTCTGCTTGGTCATCACTGCTGGCGATGTGGAGGTTGGAGGCCATGCGCTTCGCATTGGTGCTTGTGGAACTACAATTGCACATCGGTTAAATTCAGCTACACACACCTGTACATGTTACACCTGTTGTCATGCTGTTAGAATCGTCCATTTTTTTTACACTGATGGCAGATATAGATATCCTCTGGAATAAACTACACTGGAAAGTGGAGTGGAAGTGGAATTATCTTATCAAACTGTTTATGTCTTGTTTTATGAAAAACAAGTCTCTTGATATTCAACTAAATTATTAAACAGGATATTTTCCACAGTGCTGTGTTGCTTGTTTTGTCACATGAATTTTTGTGCTGACATCGAAGTGAAAATGTAGTTTTTCAGTAGTCAGCAAGACTAACATACAAAAGTGCCTTTCACTTTACTTCCTGTCTGGTGCTGCAGGGAGCAGCGAGCAGAGCTCTGGCTGAATCAACAGGGGGCATCCTGAGTCCACACTGTGCTCTGAGGAAAAGTGGCTCTTTGGTGCAGCCTGCTCTCCTTTTGTCTACTCACCCATTAGAGCTCTTATCCTCAGAGTCTTTCTGCTCGCTGCTGTAACGCAGCTCCGCCGGGGTCTTGAACGATAGATCTTTCTTTCCTTTCAGCCAGTAGGTTTTCATGTAGCCTTTACCCTGGATGGAATTGGGAGGATAAAGTGGTGTTTACATGTTTACAGTACACACATTTCATCTACAATCAGGAATAAAACAAATACACTATAATATTTCTCAAATGATCCACCTCATCTTAGGATAATAAAGGGCTTTAAGTATTGTAGCGATAAGACTGACACAACCTGATATGTTAAATATTAATCACTACGTCCATTCCAATTAGAGGACGGTGCATAAGAGAGGCTATAATTTGCAGAACAAGGACATGGAAAAACAAAGCTGTGGATGGCTGTTATTAACATCTCACCTTTACAAAGATTTTGCCCCTCTCCTCAATGATGTAGGGTTCATGTTCCAGGTGGTCTTTGGTGGTCTGACTGATGTGTATCTGCATGCCCTGCTCAGACAGACGCACACACAGAACAACTACTGCTAAAGCTGGGTATCAAAAAAAAAAGCCATTTTAGATCATCAAAGGCCATCTAAAGCCTTTTCGCTGTGAGTGATCATTTAGTGTTCTTCATTCATGGGAATATATAGTAAGAGAATTAAGCCTCCACAAACCACGTCTTACATCATAGAATGAATTTCCCACACAACATGACATGACTTTTTATTACTGTAAGTAATGGAAAGCAAATGAAGTGATTAGCCTATTGCTCTAACTTAAAGGCAGCATGCACAGCGGCATCATTAGACAGAAAATGGTTTTCTATAGTAATCAACATGAATTTAACTGAGAACTCATGAATGTTATTTGGAGTTATTTATACTATCGCCGTGGGGTATTTAGCACATTTGCCCAGGCGCTGGCTTATTAAATATGTTAGTGTAGTCACCACTCCGTTGCTCTCCATCCGCGAGGCCGTGTTCACAGTGTCACCAAACAGACAGTAGCGAGGCATCTTCAGACCCACAACGCCAGCCACCACCATACCTGAGTGAATACCTGAGAGAGGAAGAACCAAACAGGAGGTTATTCATTCCCAAACTGCCTGAATGCACATCTTTTGCTTTTGCCACTTGTTTTACTATTAGAAGTTTAGTTTGGACTCATTACTTTCACTTTTTTACTAACCCTCTAAAGTTCAAGTTTCCATTAACAACCAGTAGTGACCAGAGAAAGGGTCAAACAGTATTTTCAGGCTGCAGAAAATACACCTTTGTCCTTTATTTAGAGTGGAGAATTCACTTAAATTATGTTTTAATCTATAAACTGAATTTATATATTAATGGTTTACCTAAAAATGACATTAAAATAACCATAATATATGTATGTCATAATAGGACTGTCAATTGATTGCTTGACTTTCAGTCTACAGGAGAGGAGAGCAATGTTTCCCTCGAGTGTGATCCGTCAAGGGTTAATGTTGCGTCAATGTTTATGATTTTCCATTTGGGGAAAATTCTCTTTGGCTATTGGCAGGTGTCAACTTCACAGCAGAGACCCACGGCAGAGAATCAATATCTCTATGATCTGAATACTTGACCTGGGCCCTCTGGCTTGATTCCATAGGAATCTTTCTACTTTACCCCAAAATGTCGAGATGATATTTTTGGGGCAGTTACATAAAAGTGGTAAAGCACTTGAATGGAGGAAACTCTCAGTCTGGAAGTTGCTTCAGTCCAAGGCTGAGCTCCTCACACACAGCAACAGTCAAAAATAATCAGTCTGTCTTATCTGAACCACTAAAGCACCAGACAGTTGCACCGCTCACCGACTCTGATCTGGATGTTATCCCCAGTGGAGGGGTCTTTAAGGTGGTCAATGGAGCTCAGCATGTCCAGAGCCATGTCACAGATGTGATGAGCATGAAAGGTGGTCTTGTTGGGAACACCTGCCACCACCATGTAGGCATCACGGATGGTCTCTACCTGGACAGTGGTGGAGTTTAGATGTGATTAGTGTGAATAGAAAGTTCTGACATATTTCCATTGGTAGCACTCTTACTCTCTGACTCCCCTGCTGCATCTTGCCACTCCTTGCTAAAGCACATGCATTTTTGTCTTTTTTGTGTAATTACTCATTTCAAAAGATCCAAAGGTAAATCTATTAAGATTAGATAAATTACATTTTCCAGTAAACTACATATCAGTAAATGACATTTTCCATGTTGTAATGACTTTGAAGTTTTGCACCTTGGTAAGAACAATGCAATTACTGCTGGAACTGGGCTCAGTAGGAGAAAGACCAAATGTTGACACAATGATCAGTTATTGTAATGTTACAAATATCATATTATCTCTATATAAAACAATGGTTGGAACTAACCAACTCAATCATAAAGCAGGGGTGTTGTTTTCTTGGTCTTACCTTGTAGACGTTGTGCTTCTCGCTGAGTGTGTCGAAGACGATGTAGATCTCATTGAGCATATCCACCACCTGCATGGGTGTGATGTGTATGCAGATCTCATTGAACTTCACCACATCGCTGAACAGGATGGTGACATCTGGGAAGACCTGGGACAACAAACGCACACATAGGGAGATAATAATTACACAGGTTTACTCAGTGTGTTAATTAAATGGCAGAGGGAGATCATAGCCAGGGGGAGTTACTCACTGGTTCCCTGATTCATCTCTTAAATGTGTCTTATTAGTTTTTGTGTGTCATTTTCGCTGTCTTATTTTTTATTTTTACTTTAAACTCCTTGAGTCATTCAAGTTCTGTGGTCACAGAGTGATATTGACTTGGACAGGACAACTCCATACACACAAGATAAAGCTGTTGGGCACTTCTCAGAAGCTGATGGTGTGGTATTTTGTGGTTTTGGATGGAGTACTACCATCCTTGTTAACAAAAACCACCGGCTTGTACCTGGCACGTCTCCAGTGCAGTGATCCCCTTCCTGAGGCGGTCGGCCACAGCTTTAGGGATCATGGCGTACAGCAAAGAATCTCCTCTCTTCTTCTCTTCGTCCAGCTTCTTGATGATTTCCTGCAGCTGGGCATATTTTTGTTGCTCCTGGAGGATTAGAAATGGGACACGAGAGTCTACGGTTACAGTCTCACCTTTTTTAAAGCCAAGAAATAAATAAATAAATCCTTTTTGGCTTCTCTAATCCTTTTAATCCACATCCCTCTTACATGACTGAAGTGGATTTAATGGGAGAAATCAATATGGGAGCAGAGCTTCCACCTGGGCTCACCTGGTCTGACTGCTTCACAGAGAGCGCTGACAGTTCTTACTGTCCGTGTCATATTATAATATGACCTCTGACTGGAATTAACTTTAGGATTATAACAATACATTTTAGAGGGCAAAATGAACCAACAGGACGGAGTCCCTCCAGTTCAACACAAGTCTGCTTTGTTAGCATGCTGCTCCATGTCAGGAGATTTAGGATTTAGGGTTTTCCTTCACCTGATCCAGAGCCAGCTGGAGCTCAGCCGACTGCTGCGTCCCGGCCAAAATCAGCTCTCTGCTGGAGTCGTGCAGGTTCAGATCATTCACATACACACCCATCTTTATCATGTCCTCCACTGTCTCTATGCTGCAAGAATAAGGAGAACAAATGAACTATAAAATGAAAGGAAAGCAAAAGAGTATCAATTTATTAACATAACAGGTGCACAAAAGTTCAGCCTGTAACTCCATGTTTCAATCATTAAACCATTTAGCATGGACGTTGTAGTTGTTTTAGGAATAAAGATCTGCTGCCTTGTTTTTACACTAAATATTGAAATAAAGGCTGATAGTACCTCATTCAAACTTATTACAGGCTGGTTCTAAATATAAGCAGGGGTGAAAGAGAGAACTGATTCATACTGTAATGACTCACATCAGCATATGCAGCCATATTTCCACAGAATTAAACAAATTTAGGCTACATTAATCATACCATACTTGCCACTCTGAGTCTTGAGCTTTTATTTTCAACAGAATTACTGTTCTCTCTGTTTAATTCTGACGATTATACGTTACAATCTGGTGAATGACATTTGCACAACAAAAGGCTGCAGAGAAAAGTGAACAGCCCCAAATGTTTAGGTGTGAAACGTATGGAGGAAGTGTCGGGGTTTATTCAGAAAAAAGGAAGTAACTGTTCTTACACACTGGCAAAATTAGAAATGTGCTGTAAATCTGTAATAATAACTTGTACAAACTCACAGGTTGAACGCATCAGTATTAGATCATTGTGTCTCTGAAACTTTTTAAAACTAGTCCAAAATATTGGACCCATCTAAAGTGAGAAGCTTATCCGAACCCGACATACATACATATTTTATTTCAAAGAGATCCCAAGGTGACCCGAGACGGTCAAACCTGTTTCAAAATAGATAACCTAATTCAAAATTCAGTTGATTCAAATGACACTAATGGAGGAAGGACACAGTGACACTGAAAGCATCATCTATTACCAAGCAGCTGTGGCTGAAAAAAACCTGTTATTTTCCCTCTTTTTCACTGTCACAATTTGAACTATTTCTTCCTGCGAGGATTATAGTGTACCACATGAGTGAATAATGATAAATAACAAAATATAATTTGGACCCAGCACGACGCCAATGCCTAGCTGGGTCTCTAGTCTATTCTTGAGTAAACATCATTAATACAATCAAACAACGACCGTGGTCTCACATCGGTGTCCCCAGGAAGATGAGGGAGTCCCACTGGGGGACGTACTTCATCTGGCCCTTCAGATGGAGAGGCTTCTTAGGAGGCTCCCGCATGTCCTCAAAGATAGTCTCACTGCACTTTCCTGAGCACAGTCATGAAGGAAAGTTAAGTGTGATCGAGGCCAACAAAAAACCATGTGACCAGAGTGAAGTTTGAAGATTTTCAGTATTTAAATGTGAACAACAATCCGTAGGGCACGGACTGGACTCAGCTGACCCTGTGCACTCCTCCAGAAATACAACTCACAAAGTATCAGGTACTGTTTACAAAGGGTAAAGAGTAAAATGTTCTGACCGGTGACAGTCTGAAACGCCAGCAGTTCAATATCCTCCCCTCCAGAGTTGGCAGAGCTGTTGTACTGGGTGAGAGCGCTGCTGTACTCTTGGTCTGTGCCCTTCATCTCCTCCACTGCCTTTGGCTCTGGATGGAGGGAGATCAGCAGGAACAGCGAGAGGACGGAAGAGCAGACAAACCAGAGTGCGTGTTAACCGTATGAATTAACAAGGGCATAAATGTGCGAAGACAGTGCAGCGAATTACAATCACACGCTCAGGCAATAACACAGTAGTGATGTTCAACAAGAGGATATATGTAAAATTCATCACTGCATCCTGGCTCATGTCCAAATCCAAATTGGCTTCATTCTTACACGTAACATTAACATAGAAATTGACTGTCATGTCCTCTTGATATAATTACATCTTTAGCAAAATGCTTACAATTAAATTCCCAACATGCAAAACATATTGCTCCTCTCCTCTCCATCTATAGTTAAAGATGCTTTAAGCCTAAGTGTTCACTGCTTGTAAATGGGTTATACTGGTGCTACCACCTGGTGATATTATCAATATTTTATTTAGCTCCATCTAGGTACAGTAGCTCTGAACAAAGATATGGGAGTTAACTGATGGACATTTTGTGATCCCATCTATTTGAAATGAACCCTGTATTATACATTATGCATCTGGATTGGAATGGATAGACTGGTACCTCTTTCTTCTTCCCTCTTTGCTTTCTCACTCTCTTCCTTCTCCTCTGGTTCCTCTTTGCTTAGTTTGGGGATGTTGACCTTCTGTTTGCTCTCCACCACCGCTTTAGACAACAGCTCAAACACATTGTTTAGATGAGTGTAGATCTGAGCAGGGAAAGAAAGATTTGCGTGGTATCAGGCAGTAGATCTTTCGGCGAGGCAGCGATTTAGGCAGTTTATAAAATACAACCTCTGAACTCACATTATCCCAGCTGAACTCGAGCATGGGTCTGACCAGAGTGAACTCTTCATTGACCTTCTTGCCCTGGAGGTCAGAGAAGACCTCTTTGAGGCCGTCGCCGATGCGGTACATGGTCATGTCGCGGCGGAAGATGACGCTGAAGGGGAACATGTCGAAGAAGATCCCTCGCTTCATCGGCAGCTTCTCGTAGCTCGGCGCCGTCTTCTGCTGTGGCATGCGGTGCTTGAACGCCGCATTGTCAAAGTTCATCTTATAAACCTGGACGAGTTAAAGGAAATATTTTTGTAGTAATTTGGGTCATTAAAATGCTGTTCAGAACATTGTTGTTTTCATTTCGGGTTGGCTTTAGTACAGTTGAGTTTGGTGGGGTATCCCAGGGAACTCTTAGTGACCACCATTTCTAACTCAAAAAGAAGAGCAGATTTAACCCTCTATTTTATGAACTAACCTTATATCAAACAATCAAAACTGTACATGTACATTTGAATGTCTTTAAAGGCCAAAGGTTTGCCACATTATAATGACTTCATTCACATTAAAACACATCTTTTGCCTGTCTGCTTCAACACAGGAAAGCTTTAGAGATGCTGTTGTGTACGGTACATCTTGCACAGTTGATCTTGTGCTGGAACTTTAATGTTATGAGTGATCTTATGTAACAAGCGGCCGTTCAAGATGCCGGCTGATTGTTTTTCAAAGACAATTTCTTATGATAATCAATATATGACTGTGTTTTTCATGTAAGAAATTGATAATGTACATAATGTGAACTGTAGTTTATTTTGATTATAGTTAATTATGATTATTGTGATTGTGTAAGCCATGAGAATGCGTGTTGGACGATTGTGATTTAACATATGTACTTATGTAATGTTGTGTATACTTTTCTTTGTGATCTTTGGCAGAAACCAGTGATTGGTTTAAATCTAGTGAATGAGTGAGTGTCAGATTTTCTGCTTATGGCACAGAGTAAAACTAAAGCTGATTGCAGACAGTATGGAAGGTATGCAGGGCTGAACAGTTTCTGTTTTTCTCTGCTGTAAATTTAGAGTTTACCCAGACTCCCAGGCCAATAAACACTTATCTCCATCCAATAAACACTTGCTGTTTGAGTGTAAACAAGAGCTGTGCCTGCCGTCTCGTTGAAGGTGATGGAATCATTTCCATGCCAACAGAACTGACACAGGGTTGGGGGTTGGACTCTCAACAGCTCAACTAATACTTGACCCGAGCCTGGGCACGTACCACGTATGTCATTTTCTCTGTTTCCTCTTTGGACAGGATTTCCACTTCGATATCTGTGTTGTAGAATTGTCGTCCCACTTGAGAGAGCTGCCCTGCAGGAGGCAATAACAAGCAGAGGTCACAGATGTGTTAGAGTCAACTTTGTGTATAAGTAATTCAGTCAAAATGGGTTTGTGTAAGGTTAAGCTCGGAGCAAACTGTGGTGCTAAGTGGAATAACTGTTTTATTTTGAATCAGTGACTTTGCCTGGAGAGATTAGCCTTGTCCCATGGCTGATGACTGCTTTGTCCTCATCAACTAAGTCATTTGCTGCACTTCTCAAAAAAGGATAATGTGCATCTGCTCCACATTGTGTAGATATACACACACAGACTGTATCTTCCATTCTTCAACAGAACATAGTAACTTTTTTTTAAAATAAGGGAACAAAATGGAAAACAAAACAAAAAGGTCAATCTAATGTTTGATAGTCACCTAATTTAATACTCTTAATGAAGACAATTAAGCAAAGCAATTAAGCCTTTCTCCTTTTTTCCACTTTAACTGTTCTGCAAACCACAATCTAGTGTTGTCAGTGTATGTTTTATCTGTGATACCAGTTGATTTCATTAGTTTGTGCATTTATTTGCACAGGTTAGATATTTTAAATATTTATTATATTGTCCATTACAGTGACTGTTTTCATTTTGTGGTAAAGCAGCCACAATAACAAAAACATTTAAAAACAGACCGCAGTGTATGAAAACTTTTCGTTCTGTAATGACTGAGGATCTGTAGCCTGCTGGAAAGAAAGAAAAAATTACTAAATCATCTGAAACAATCATCCGAGTGTTGTGATGGAAAGTCCTCCCCCAGAATCTTAAGTACGTCTAATTTGTGGTAAATGGGGTAAAACAAGCAAAAACATGATGTAGTAGCTCAGTCATTTTTCACTCTGGGTTCAGATGAGGCTACGGCCTACCCCAACATGCAACTGTGCAGGAACCCACAAGAAAGCAGAAGGTTAACATGTAAAATATGTTAGGAAGGTTTGAGGTTTAGGGGATAAATCCACTTCCTGTCACTGTGGTAACCCAGGTAACACCCAGTCCCCTCCCCTTCTATTCTTCTCGTTACCTTTGACAAATTGGGTGAAGCCTTTGCGGGTGCTGCGGTAGTGCAGCGTGAGGCTCGTCTCACACTCCTCCTCCACGCAGAAACTCGGTGGCTGCACCTTGGGGAAGGAGAAGCGAAAGTACTCATGCAGGTTGTCCAGCTCATTGATGAAGTCGCGCACATTGCGCCCCAACACCTGGAAAAGACAAAAGACAAGGGGCATTTAAACAGAAGAAAAACTGTTTATATTATATGAATAATGTTTCATTTGTATGTAGTGTAGTTTTCAAAACCATTTCTGAGTCACCTCTAAACCCCACTATACATGCACACAGGTACTGCAGCTGCACCTGTGTCCATGCATGGCAGGGATGCATGGAGTATCTCCCCCTAGCATTCTATTTAAGTTTCATTTAGAGTGAATATTTGAAACCTTTATTTTCCTTCAGGAAATTCCATTTTCATAAATATGTTGAACATGGAGACTTGGTCAGCTATATTTCAAAGCACGGAACCATTTCTCATTGAATCGATTCTTAAATGTGAAACACACTACTTCTCATGTGCCAGAGGGGCCTTTTCCTGGGAAATATGCAAAAACCAGATGAGCTGCGCATGCACTGAATCACTAATATGTTACCAATCATATTAGATCAGTCTGTCTGAGGACGTGTGTTTTTTGCTGGTAGGGAAGATCAATAGATCACCTTCAGGATGCGTTCATATCCATAGTTTCCAATCCTCTTCACCATATAGACCCCAAAGGCGTACATCAGCTCATCATGGGTCTTTCCCAGAACCTCACCTGCTGCCTTTGCCAAGCGAAGGATTAGGTTGTCACTGGGGAAAAAAGGGAAGAAAGTTATTAATTCATTTTATTCTTGAGTTATTCTTGCTCAGCAGCTTCTCAGCTCAGTGAGATTTTATAAATGGGTTTTTTTTTTTTGCAGAGAACAACAAAAAACCAACTTAGAATCAACACATATCAAATACAGAGCTGAACACAATATCATAAAGTGACAATAACCTTACAATGTTAAAATGGATTACATTGAACAGTTGTTAATAGCATATTTGCCCAGTCAGCACATGCAGGCTAAGATTTGATTAGATTCCTGAACAGAGCATTGTCTCATCAAAGCATACATTTAAATAGTTCATGCCATATTTACATGTTTCATGGTGGTATATTTCATTTTTTTCCGATAGTTTAAACATTGCAAGGTTACTGTGCTGTAATATATTTATGTGCTATTACAGTCAGTCAAAACACTGAAAACCAAGAAGCAGAAGAGGTTTGTCCTCACTGTGAACCCAACACAACAGACAAAGCTGACCTACTTGTACATCTGATGTCTGACGAACTTGAGGTGGGGTATCTCTGCTCGGTTCTCAATCAGTCTCCACACGTCCTCTCCATAGGATTCGTTAATGTAATCATTGACTGCTTCCAAATACAGGCCGTACATCTTCAGAGGGTTGGGAAACCTCCAGACTGCTGCCCAAGTTAACTGCTTGACTGAGGTGAGACCAGAGGAGAAATGACATTTGAAATTCACACAGTGCAGTTATCTTTGGTCGGGACAGCAGTTTTAAAATACCACTGCTGAGAAAAACCTCTGAAAATCCATTCTTCCTGGAGACGACAGAACTTTGGCGCTGTCATCTGAGGAGATTAAACGAGGGCATTTTGCCTGTTTCAAAACAGCACATTAAAAGGAATACTACTCAGTCCAACTGAAGGAAATGGTCTATTACCTGTGTCAGACACAACCTCATGAAACCTCAGGTAACCTCCTTAGACACCAGCTACATCTGAGAAAAGAGAACAGTTCTCAGTAAAGGCAAACGGAGGTGTGACTGTGCATGTCTGCTACAGCTTTCTGTTGAAATGACTGTAAAAAAAAATGGCACCACTGTGGCAAACGCAAGGTTCTGAAAAGAGACGGGGAAATCGAGCGTCAACGTAATCCTCTCACCTTATCAGTTATCTACGCTAAAAGACATGAAATTAATTCAAACAGATTAAAAAAGGACACAAAGGTGAAACCAGAAGTCTGCTTACCTGCACTCCCCTCTCTGCTGTGTTACCCTGGGCTCCAACTGTGCTGACCAGCGCCACAGCATCGCTCCCTGCTGAGAGCTTTCACCTGCAGCTGACATGTAC
>OMNW01034839.1:127879-144414 GCA_900303245.1 Selene dorsalis | reverse complement strand
TACCCCCTCTCATTAAGCTATGTGTTGTTGATCAGTGGAGGCATCGTCGTGGATCGCTGTGTGTTTGACTCGGCCGCTCAGTTTGGTGCTTTTACAGCTTATTGGCAAAAATTTTGGCGTTCGAATATGTAGCGTCACGAGTTCGGTCGGAAATGTAGTGATGAACTCGGTGGTGTGAGTGTGCGTGCGTGCGTGTGTGTGCTCATGCTGAAGAAAGTGAATGTTGAGTTACAGTGCAGTGTTGCAGGGCTTCATGTCGTACACGTCACTGTGGCTCGCTCCGTTTTCGATGGTTCTTTGACTAGTTGAACTCGACTCCATATCTCCTCGCAGCTCCCGGATCAATGATGGTTCTTTAACGAAAATAACAAGTGTAATGTTTCAGTACTCTCATAACGTGTCGTGCTGTGTGGTACTAATAATGGCTGGATTTTTGAGAAGTGCGTTCTGTCATTTAACTCCCTGGTTTCCCGCCCGCCGCCCGTGGAGGCGGCCTCTCACTGAAGGCTCATGTATTTAGTCAAAAGCTTATGTATACTCGTATAGTTTCTTACTAAAAGTGAAAAGACTTTAACAAGAACTGTTAGATTTCCTCTCCCATGTATTTATGTACCACATCTCCACCCAGAGCAGCTTGGCTGGGTGTCGTGAAAAAATCAAATTGAAGGGATTTTACACTGAGCTCTGAAGCAAAAGACTGAAGGTGGTGTGATGTGGTGTGGACTCAGGTACCCCGGGGGTTGTACGTACTGATGAATGAATGAATGAACAGATGCTGAAAGGGCACGCGGGGATGATGTAATGACGTCGGCAGTGTTGTGGACTCATGACACGTTCCTACAGAGACATTCCACTGATTGAAATTTCTTGCTTTTCGTTTCCTGACTGGCATCAGATTCACCCCAACACTGACTTCAGACTCCATGATAATCTGCATCACTTTACAATAAGATCATCCTTCCAAACTATTTATAAATGGTCAATAATGGATTTTTTATTTGGTTGTTAACACTGTATAAATGACAAATTAACAATTATAAACAATTTGTAACACACTTTTCCTGCACTGATGCAGGCTCACTATTTGGCAAGATCAAGTTAATGGTTACTAATGACTTGTTACTGTTTTGAAATGGTAAAAAGAGCCTCATAATAAAGTCATTAATAAACCATGATGGTTTTACACTTCACAGTAAGACTCAACTTACAACTTATAGATAATAGTAATTAATTAATGAACCTAAACATTAATTTGGTTTTGCCAAATAGTGAACCCGTGTTGATGTATGAGGACTATTATAACTTGTTTATAGTTGTTTATTTGTGTGGTCTTATTGTAGAGTGGTACCAATGATCCACCATCATACAGCTGTCTGACTGAGCCTGGGCATGTCAGTTACTCAGCATCTCATTGAAGTGTCAAAAGTACTGTCAGTGTGCAACCTTGTATCTAATTTAAGATGTCACGGTTAGTTTGTTAATCGATCTGCAGCTGTTTTAATAATTGATTCATTATTTAAAAGGAATATTCTCAGCTTCCTGGTTGATCTTTGCCTTTGGTGACAGTGAATGAACAATCATGGGTTTAGAGTGTTGATCAGACGTGAGCTCAGGCTTCACAGACAAATTTAGACACTATATTATATCTGTCAGTCGCTACAGACTGAAATGTCTCAGCAACCATTTGATGAACTGCTTTGAAATTAGCTGAAAGTCTTCATGGTCTCCAGAGGATGAATTCTGATTTCTCCTTTTTCCCCCCTTCAGCTGAAGTTTGTCTCACACTTTGGTTTATGATCAGATTCCTGCAAAGGAAAGGCGTGCCCATCAGCCCCGTCTGCACTCTGTTTACTGGTTTTTGTATCATACCTGTGAAACGTGAGTCCTTGGGAGTGTTTTAGCTTAGTGACGTTAGCATTTTGCTCCAGGCACACTAACCAGCATGGCTGTTACCTCTTGAGTCTCATTTATTTGCCAAGAAGATTGTGAACCATCTGGTGAGACTTGATCATGGTCAGTCTCTGTGTGAACAGTTTGATGATCTGCTGAGTGACTGACTGTCAGAGCTCCAGTCGGATCAGGACTCGTCCAGTCCTAAATTCAAAGTCTTCATGTGGACCTTGTGTCCAAAACCTGTCAATCAACAGTAAACTGCTGTGGCTGTGGTTGGTTGTGCAGCTGTGGACTTCACTCAGGTGTTGAGACTTTGTCTCCAGTGGACCAAGAATGAGCAGCTGTCACTCCCAGGCACCACACCTTTACCTTGATGATGCATCGGCCTATCAGGGGCTTTGAAGTTGTCCACACCGGGGCTCGTGTATTAAGCCAACCACACATTTAGAGCAAAGATGAAAAGACGTCAGAGTCATCAAAGCAGGGACTCTCATTGATCTGATCTGAGTGCAGCGCTCCATCAGTGCAGAATACAGATGCACATCCCTGTGAGCAGAGGCCACAGTCCCTCAGTAATGTGCACAGTTAGACACACTGCCAGACACCAGATGAGGTCGAGCTCCTCGTTTCCACTTTCACACACTAACAGGAAAAAGGCCTCTCGAGTTTCCTGTTTCACTATGAGTGCAATTTCTCCTTTTTTTCGTGTCCAGAGTAGACCCTCAGTGGTCACATGATTTCTGCAGTAACACACACAGTAAATGTGCCTTCTGTCAATCCCAACCCGCACATGACAGCAGAGAAACCAAAACACTTAACTCCACATTTACTGCTTAAATGAAGTGGAAATCTACACAGCTTTGTTTTTATTACTGACTTTTTCGTTTGTTTGTTTCATTCAGTGACAAAGTTTGGAGTTTGGTTCTTAACACGAGGTCATTTGACAGAATCACTGGAGGTATCAAAACTGCTGATTACAGTCCAATCAATTCAGATTAGACAATTAAATACAGTTATTATGGATGTTGCCCTTAAAATTAGGTTGATGAAAATTTGAGGTGCAACATTTTTAACTGGAAAATAAACCTGTAAGTTAATGCCCCCTAGTGGACACATTATAGAATAGCGACACAGGGCAGCACAGTGAATCCTCTCAAGGGGAAAGATGAAAAAAAATGATTTAGTTTTCTTGCAATTATGAGGTACTATTCACTAATTGTAATATATACGCTTTCATAATAACAAATCAATTTTTTTTGCATTTAATGAATGTGCTACTTTAATTGGGTTTCTCTGTGCTGCAGTCTCTGTCACCTACTGTGCACTATTCTGAACCTACTAGTCAGGCTGTTGTAATACAGGTTTGAAATTGAAATATGTTCTTCTAAAAAAATGCCTCCATGCTCTTGATAACAGAAAACAAACGTACGATAAATACATTGATGTGAAACAGAAAGAAAAAGTCCTGACCGGCTGTGTTGGAACTGTGAAGTGCAGATTGATCTCATCCCCGGAGACTGAGGTCTCTGGGTCTGTCTCGCTGTGAGTCCATACAAATCTTACAGCTTTAATTGCCCCAGACCAAAAGCATTTCAAAGCAGCGAGCTGCCCCTTCATGTTGCCCCCTCAGCTCGTTGTGATATCCAGAGGATGTGTCGTCAGTCCTTTGGCTTCGTGCTCTCTTGATCTCAGCGTTTGAACACTAACAGGGACTAACTCTTGACCATCAAAGTGCCGCTGTGTGAGGATACGCTCGAGGCTGACAACACTGCCAGAGGCTCTGCTGGCTCCCACAACACACACACACAAACATACACTCTTCCCCTCAGAGTCACTAGTTAATGATTTTATGTGGTATAATCATGTTAACTAGCCTTTTCAACAGGAACTTGCCTACTAAAAAGTTGTCTTCATGGCTTTGTTATTGCCTGTGTAAATATGATTTTATTTATTGTCTTTTTAATATCCTCAGCATTCATTGTGTTGCCATGTTTTCATGCCTAAGCCATTAAGATTTTTAATTAAACAGTATTTTCTTTAACATTTGATGTTATGTGGTTTGTCTGATGTGACCTGGCTCTCCAGCTGTCTGCATTCTAATGAAATTCACTCAACACTTCTTTTAAATAGAGATTGGACCGAACTCATAATATATGGTATTATATCCAACATTGGTGTAATTTATGTATGACGGTCCAAATCCACCAACCCAGGTCCCACTCTGTAGTTACTGGAAACAGCCAAAAAACCTGAAGCAGCAGACACTGAGTGAAGCTCTCTAACCTTCAGGAGACCATGCAAAGGCCTTGGAACACATTCAGTTTTAATGTATTTATGTCTGTTTTTTTGCTTTTTTAATAGGTAGTACTGCAGCTTTGTGTAACCTTAAACATAATACCAACAATGCCAGTAATAATAATCACAATGATGATGACAAAAAACATATACATGTATATCTGAATCAGTATCAGACTGGGATCAGACCTGAGACAAAATGGATGAGTGCATCTCTGAAGTCTGAAGGTCCATAGATATAAACAATAACAGAAGTCACCCACACGTTTTAGATATCCTGTTAAAATCCTGTTGTAAATGTTTTGTCCTATTAAAATGCAATGTGATGCAGTGGACCACACACCGACTGCTGCAAGTCATGGTGTGTTAGTGTGTTTCCAGTGCTTGGTCTCAGTGCATCACCATTCACTAGTATCTAAATGAAAGAGTAGAGTCCTCTTCACACATGTACTGTGTTTGATACTTAAAGGAAGATAAAATAAATGAAGGTGCAGCTCATCTTCACCAGTGAAAGTTGACAGGTCCAATTGTCTGCCATTTTCAGTATAAATATACCAAGTTTTCTAGTCTGTTCTCCATTTTCTCCAGAGGCTGAGCTTGTCTTCACCTGGAGTTGTGCTCTTCATGCCAAATGAGCGGGGGGGAATGGCTGATTTGTTTTGCAGTGAGACGGGCAGCTCAGAGCTGTGCGGGGCCTGAATTTGTTGCAGATGTGAGCTGTGTTTTCTGTCCTTCCTCCTCCACGCTCTGGCTGGAAATCTGAGCTACTGCTGGAGTCATTTCCAGCTCGTGCTGACAGCGGTTTGGAGGCAGCGCTCCTTCCTGTCTCCTCACTGTGGGACACTCTGAAGTGGCTGTTGTTCTGGTTCACAGAGAGCCCTCGGGCACAAGAGAAGCCCAACAGTGATTACATCGCCCCTGCTCTCTCATACCTCTGCTAAATAAGTTACAGGAAAAAACAGTCTCTCCTTAAATGAAACCTTTTTATTTGGCATTATTTTCTTGCAAAAAATATAAAAAAAAAAAAAAACGCAAGCATCAACGGATCACATGTACAATACTTAATTTACACACATTTAGAAAAAAATAACATAACTGCAATGTTTACTTTCAAACTTTTTTTTCCCACTGATGAAAAATCCAGAGCAACAAACAGAACCATATTTGAAGTGAAACTAAAAAGACGAGGTGCAGATTCACCATCTAGATCAAATCAGAAATCTGGGCCTGCACACGGTGTTATGGCTTCGTGCAGCGTCTCTACAACCACAATGACTGCGTCTCACCTCACAGGAGGACACTTCAGCCTGAGGACGTCCTGTACCTGGATATTTCTACAATGTATACATCTCTACTCAGTGGAGTAAAAAAGAAAACAAATAAAGATTAACAGGAAACATGTCACTACTTTGTTATTGTTGCAAGTCATCAGGGCAATGTGGCGCTTGGCAACGGAAAGTCTTTTCACAATAACCTAAACAGTGAGCCATCAGTACGTCATATACACAACACGGGCCTGAAGCAACACAACAGTGTTCACGCACATTTGAGCCGATTCACCGTAAATCAGGACGAATCATATTTGAATCATTCTGTAGTTAAGCAACAGTTTGTGCTGCTCATTCATCAACAACGTTTTAAAGAAACATAAATCTCTGACAATCTTTTCAAAGCCCAGAACGTCATTTCAAAACATGCTGCAAAATATGAAAGATTTTTAACCCATGTTCAATGATGCAGCTCCTTTAGTCAAGATATTGGAAATTCCACCTGCTTTATACAAAATTGGAAGAAAACATCAAGAAATTATGAGGTAAGCTATTGTAAAACTGAAAATACAACGTACTGAGAGATGCAATGTCCAGAGAACAGAAAAATGCAACTGATACTAATAACACTAATTCTATTTTTTTCCAATTCAAGCAGGTCCAGATGACTTTGAAGACCTTTTGGATTTTTTAAGATTGTCAGAGATTTCTCTTAAAATGCTCCATTACTCATATTCTGTGATAATCAACATTAGTTAAAGCTGTTGATTGACATTAGACACACACCCATCCTCTACAGCAGCTTCCCATGAGTGTCGCTGTCAATGGTCCATCAGAGTGTGGTGATAGAGAGTCATGGTAATGCAGAGCAGGTGTTTCTGGTCCTTCTGATATAATATTGTAATTGGACAGTTGACTCTGGGATGGGTTATCTAAGTCGAGCAAGTTTCAAGCATCAGCCTGTTGATTCTAAAGCTGCAAACAAAAAACCACAGGCTGTCTGATCGTTTCGTGGAGTAAAAGGCTTAAACGTGGTGCACAACACTGAAATGTGTCCTCAGGCCCAACGAGCTCTCAGTGGAAACACAAAAACACACAGAGCAAACCAAAGAAACAGAAAAACAAATTCAGTGTATGATGCATTCTCAAAACAGGCACAGCAGATCACTAACCTTTGACCTTTTCACCTTCAGTAACAGTCCAAGGCCACCACTAGTAGGTCTGTACACTACATGTATTTACAAACAGTACAAGGGCTTGACAGTAGTTTGCAAAAGAAGGCAGCCAGTGTGTGTGATTGACAGCGGTTGGAGATTTTACGACTGTTGTGGTTTTCCTGCCTTTCAAGCTTTAGTGTCTCCTGATGATTTCAACAAAAAAACTGATTCTCCAGGTAATTTCTCAGATTTCAACATGAATATTTGGAGTCAACTGACAGTGAAACTGAAGCAAACACACTGACAAGCCTTCCCTCAGTGTGACTGGAAGCTGCTGCACACACGCAGCTCAGTGTTTGGTCTCTGACGTCATGTCCCGTCCTGAAACTCACCTGGACCCATGAACACGGATCAACATGCACATGACCCAGACACTACCACGAAATGAAAATCTGAGTGCCAAAATATCTTAAATAACAAAATATATATAATATTTACACTTTCATAAAAAACAAAAAACGACGACATGCTCGAGATGTCGTCATACACACACTGAACAACAGCCAAGAGGTGAACGCAGTTTGAGGAAATAGTACAAAACAAATGGAGGAACGTTTCAAGAGGAGGCAAACATCCATCGGAAAGAAAATGCACATCTGTACGTACATACAAACTGAGTGTGGTGTGTGTGTGTGTGTGTGTGTGTGTGTGTGTGTGGGTGTGTGTGTGTATGTAAGGTGAGCATGGATGTGGTGGTGTGTTGCTGTGTAAATCTACTGAATACTGCTGAGAACAAAGCATGATGGGGGAACGTCCAGACTGTGGGGTGGTGTTACCCTGCAGGTCACAGATCAGTGGGAGCTTCCCTTTGCTCCAACACACATAAACACTGACCACTGGCTTCATGTGTCCTGCCGCCTGCTGCACAACGTCACTGCTCAACCTCCGGGGCCTTACTGAGGGAGACAGAGGAGGACAGAGGACAGAGGAGGACAGAGGACAGAGAACAGAGGACGACAGAGGAGGACAGGAGAGTAATGCAAACTGCAACACACATTTAAACAAAGAAACACGCCTGCTACACATGACCTGTGAGCTGTGGCCTGCATTCACAATAATGTGAAAGTGACAAAAAGCCAGTGGAGTCAGTCTGTCTACTGTCTGTCTACACAACATCAGGACACTGGAGAGTCAGTCCCAGCTGTTACTGGGTGAGGGAGGGGTTCACCTTGGGCAGGTCACCAGTCTATCACAGAGCCACATAGAGACGAAAAACCTCACACACTCACATTTTGAGTCACTAATCAACCTATTTTACATGTGTGTATGGACTGTGCAGGAGAGCACAGAGAGAACTTGCAAACACAGTGAGAGTGGCGACAGTGCTGACCACAGCTCTGGAGATAATACTGAGAAACAACAAAGTATTTCTGTTTGAGTCACAAACACTAAAGTAACTTGTGTCCAGACGTGCTGATGTCATCAGTTTATTTTCTACATGCTGGCACTTTGTGGACTCTTATTTATGACTAATAAATAATCCACTGGAAAATCCACTTTAATTATTAATATTAACTAATACTACACCATGTACTGAGCTCTCTGTAGTGATGACCAACAGGCTGGCCAACATTTAACTGAGTCAAACTTCACACTGTCTCACAACCAGGAGAAGAAGAGTATCATTGTGTAGATGACAGTTGCTGTGGGAGTGGATATGAAACCCTCTAGAGGATATTAGAAGGTCTTTAGTGTCTTTGAGCTCTGTGTTTTTCTCATTGTGAAAATAATGACATCCTATTCATCCACCACAATAGTTACCTTGTTGTTGGGGCCCTTTTTGTCTCCGTTGACAGCCTTCAGGAGGACAGCTTCCTCATTCTTTGTGTTGCTCTTCATCTCCACGACAATGTCATCTTTGGTGGTCTTCTCTTTGGTTCTGTCCACACAAACAACAGTTAGTACTGGTGGACTTGTCAGGTCCACTGGCTTCTGAGGGACATGACCCACTCTGAGGTTCTCCTCAGGCAGTCAGGTGAGTCCAGGCCTGATCTTACTGCAGCAGGTCAATGTAATAAGAACTGATGCTGAGCCATGGAAAGACAGTGGCCCACAATATTTGAAATAACAGCTTTTTAAATTTGATATTAAACAGATTACAACGTTATCTCCCGTCAGTCTGTCACGGATTGGACTTGGGGATGTTTGGACATATGACTTTCAACCTCTTATATACAGTACACTACACTTATCTTTGAAGCACGTAAATATCCTCAGCTCTGTTCAGGATTTGCCTGTTGCGCTGCTGAAGGTTTCTCACAGGTGCTTTTCAGATAAAGGCCAAAGTGTTATACCTCTGCATGTGACACTGATACACACAGTGACTGCAGTGAGCAACCTGCCTCTGTTAATGAACTGACTGATGAGGTCACACCACTGGTGAACCAGCTGTGTTTCAAACACACCTGTTTGCCACCAGATTACCTGACTCTTCTGACCAGCTGACTGAACTTCTTAAAATCCTTTATCAAATCATCCAGCAACTTATAGAAAAAACTGGGGCGTTGAACACACTGCAGTCGTTGTGAATGAGGTCCTAATTTTATCACAGCCATTGTCTTGAACTTGTACACAGTGATTCTGTCAAACCAGGATGTTAACAGCACAGTTTTAAAGGCTGCTGGTTACCGTGTGGTGTCAACGGGCTGCTTTCCAGTCACTTTTAAATTTGTTCTGTCATTTGATAACAGAAACAGTAAAATATGTAGATGAGAGCCGCTTCATGGTGAATTCAGTTGCATTAAAAGAGACGAGGGGCTGAAACCAGCTGATACCGGGCAGAATGCAAATAGGCCAGGACGTGGTTCAGTGCAGAGAAACAAGATATATCAGGCTTTGACAACACAGACAACATTTGCTCCAAGGATCATTTCATGGTTGGTTTGGCTGACAGTATGAACAGTATAGAATATCACCACCATTTTAAATAAGCGTTGTGTGGTTGTGTAGACACAGTACTCACATCTCCTGCTTCCCCGAGCGTCCACACGGGATCTTTCCCTTCTTGTGAAGGAAGTAGAGGACGCTGCCGAGGATGCCCAGCAGCAGCAGACACAGTATGATCACCACTATGATCACTCCACTGCCCTCAGCTAAACACACACAGACAGAACAGAGACAGAGACACAACCATGTTAAAGTCGGTCCGACAATACGGCGATTCCGCTCATCTTAGATACACTGTGACATACGCAGTGACGACCAGAGCTGATTGTGGCAACCACAGGTGATAGTGACAGAGTGGGTAGAGCCACTGGCTCCACTGTTTAACACCCAATTATGGTAAAGGTTAAAGGTTAAAGGTGTAAAGGAAAACAGAAGGAAACATACAGTAAACATAAACCAGGGATGTGGAGTTTTAAGGAGCCAGTGTTTAGTGATAGGTGCAGTCACAGGAAGTGCAGCAGCCGCTGTCTTTGTACCTTAACGCACTTTTCCAACCTCTGAGTCTGTCCCTGGCACGTCCCCCAACTTTATAGAGTAGCGAGACTAAATTGCTGAAGTGCCCTTTTTAAAATAATGAAAAGGTTGATTCTTCACCTTCAAATTGCACCACTTCTACTACATTGTCTTTTAAGCGGCTTATTTGACAAAGTCCATTTCTTCATGGATAAGAAATAATTAGCCAAGCGTGAAATTATGCACGTTATATTTCAGTGTTATTAAAGTGACAGAGGATGCTGCAGTGCGGAAAAGTCTGATTTATTTTTCTCTACGTCTGCGACCTTAAGCCTTAATAACTGACCTGATTTAGATAAATTATCCAACCAGATCGTGCAGAAGCTTCCCTCTAACTTTATAATGTGCTGCATACGTTTGTTATCGACATACAGAGAATATTAACAAGTACCAATTCAAGAAAAACAAAGCATCTGCAGGGGGTTCATTCAATTGATCATTAGAATATACTTGTATAATATTCTCACAGTTCAGTATAGTTTAATTACTTTAATATCACTTTTATCCATCTAACATCTCAGATCAATAAAATATTCATATGATAACTAATTATATTTTTCTGTTACTGGCTATTCAGCTTGATGTGTTACAGCTGCAAATGACGTGTTTTTTTAACTTCCAAAGTAGGAAGACATTAGGAACCCTGCAGCAAATTTCGGTGAAAAATTAGCCTCTCTTCAAATGTAAACGTGCTGTTACTTCTTAAATCAAACAAAAAACACAAACAGTGATTGTGACCAGTGCAACTGACTACATTCTGAACGTATTTGACTTGAGCTGCATCCTCATGAAATCTAATCTGAGCGAACCCAACTCCTGTCTGCGGAGGCTGAGGAGGTTCAGGCTGGAAACTGAGACTCTGCTGAAATTGTGCAGATGCAGCAGAGTGTGGTTGGCTAACCTGACTACCAAGCACCACCAGTAAGAGCACTGGTGCAGATCTCCCCTGACTTCAGGACTTTTACACTGCCCACTGCCTGAGGAGGACTGATTCCACCATACACCAAACTCACCCTTCTCTCTACTGTCAATAAGATCCTCTGTAGAGCTGCTAAAACTGTTGGTATTAAAAAACTTTAAACTCTTCTCCTTCCTGAAAAAAGGACCACAATTAATCAATTAATTAATCAGCCAATGATGTGGAAATCTACATATTAACTCAAACATACTCTCAGAAAACTAGACTAAAAGTTCACTTTGGTCAACTAAGTGACTTACAAAGTAAAAAAAAATCTGTGTCAGGCACATCAGTCTACTCTTCAGCACAAACAAAAGAAATTTAAATGGGCATTGTCTGTCTTCATCCGTTAACATATTTTCTTTCAGATAAAAAAAAACACACAAAACATGTCATATGTCCGGTGGTGCCCACACTATTGCAAAAAACTGCATACCTTAGAGATTTTATTTCACCATCTCAGTCTGAGCATCCTGTCCCAAAGCCTCTCCAAATACACAGCAGGAGATTTATTTGCCATTTGTTTGTAATAATGCACAACTGTACCCATGACACTGCCACATCAAGACGACCACAACTACCACAGAAGCAGCTGACAGTGCAAACAGGAGAAGTTATTGTAAACAAAAAGCAAACAACACGATGGACCACCACTGGTCAACTGTGCTGCTTCACTGATGTTACATTAGTTAGTGTTTCCAGATGACAAAACAGTGTGTTCGTGATGATGATGATGATGATGATGATGATGATGATGATGATGATGATGATGATGATGATGATGATGATGATTGAATGAGTAGAAAGTCAGTGCTCTACTACTACCACAAAAAAATGAAGTCACACCCACACTGCTTCCACTCAACAGCTAAAGTTCACACTGTCCCAGCCTCTCCATGGTGTGATCATGCAGCTACAGTAAAACCCCTCACTCTCCCGACTCATCCTCCTAACAGTGTCATGCGTGTTTGTTGATGTCAATATTTTGAGTGTGGTAACATTTTATAAGGTCCGTGGATTTGCTGTTTGGTGCAAATGAGAAGTTGTTTTAAATTTGAGTTATTTTGGGCCTTTTTATACCTTTATTTCAGTGTGAGAGACAAGAAAGTGGAAGACAGAGTGAGAGGGCAGATAAGGACGGCAGGTTGGATTCAAACCCAGGCCACTGCAGTTAGGACAAAACCTTAAAGGTGTGCACTCTACCAGGTGAATCACTATGGTGCCCCAGTTTTGGGCTTATTTGCCTTTGTTTTGTTAGGTGCTGTCCTGTTGAGAAACAGGAACGTTAGGAGAGAAAAAAAAAGTATGTTGTGCAGCACAGGGTCTGAGGGTTTGGGCCTGAGTTCAACATGGACCACTGCAGAACAGACTGAGTGGTGTCCTAATGGTGCACGCTCCACCAGGTCAACTACCTCAGGTTTCACATTTTTAAAACCAGGAAACAGAGCCAGGTCACAAAGAGGTAGGACAGAAGAAAAACTGGGCCTCTCCTGCACAAAATACAGTATAAACGCACCATCCAACGATACTGCGCAAATATAAATTTACTGTTAATTGTTTTGTTTTTTTCACAGCAGCTCTTCACTGGTCATGGAAGGAACAGATGTAACATTAACAATGGCTCCGTTCAGTTCACAGGTCCCAGTGAGACACTCAGCCACCAGTCATTTCATGTATGTACATAAATGTGCTTCTCTTTCTGTGACATGTCAAAGTGTCTCAAAAATGTTAAAAAAAAAAAAGGTACTGCATTACGACAGCCTCTTGTTTTTTAAGACTTTATAATTAAATGATATAAACAGGTTTTTTGATCATAACGTTACAGATGATCATCCAGGATTTCTTCAAACTTGACAGAGGTGCTTTATGGGCTGATTGATTTGTTTGTCTTGTGGATCTTTCATGTACATAAAGAAATTGCTTTTTCTGTCCAGATCTAAAAACATGTGACTCCCTGTGTCTGGACCAAATGTACAGCTGGAGTGAAACAAAGACCAGGTTGAGCTTTAACTCTGCTTTTATCATCTTTTAATATATTCTTGAATTTCTGGGTGGATGATGCTGCATCCAGTTGATTCTATTAGATATATAAAACATATACATTTACTCATATAAATTCACCATTTAGTTTTAAGTTTGGGACAAAATCATTTTAAGCTTTTACCTACAAGTGTCTCTATTCTGAATGGGCCAGATCAGCCTTTGAAAACACTGAATCCAGAAAAACTGAAAACCAGACTGAGACAGTGTGATTCATTCTGTGGTTCCCAGTGTCATAAAACAGTGATGTAATTTATTACTAAAGTAGATCTTCCACCTCGTTATGTGTGTGTAGAAATCCTCTGCTCTGAAAGACTGCAGATTTTGATTTTAGTCCAGTCAAATCGACTGTGTGACTCCTAAAAGAGATTCTCAGTGAATTATTAGAGAAGCAAGCAAATATTTATTTCCTGAGAAGAACACTCTGCTCTAGATGCACTTCATGTTCTTGTTGTTGTTTTTTTTACGGGTGCCCATTGTGTTCCCCACAGGCTAATGAAGATTTTAATGGAATGAAGTGACGGCACAGACAAAGTCAGAAAATTGCCTCATAATAATGCCCCTCTCCATACTTAACTGCATTTTTTCCTGGTATGTAAAAATCCACCATAAAACCCGAGACTGTCTGGAGAAGTCAGTGAACATGAGTCACTGTTGTGTGTCCAATGTGTTGAGTTTGTTTAAAAAAAAAAGGGTTATGTACAAATAATAGGTTTTTTTCTTACCACTGCAGAGCATTTGGCCCAAGTCTTATAATAAGTGTTGGTGCTTGAATTTGCTGCTGTTATGATTTTTCACTATATCAAAGAGAATATTTAATACGCCCACAGGCCATCCCAAAGATCTGCCAGCAAACCAAAGACAGGCCTGTTACAGAGTCTCTGCATGCAAATCATAAATAATGGATGCAGTCCTCCAACACTTCATTGTCACAGACAGAACTCAGTCGAAAGTGTGAACACTGAGACAGAAGAGACCTTGAAAGAGGGAAAGTTTCCAACATGAAGATGAGGAGTTAGGGCGACAATCTTACCAGGAGAGAAGGGAGCAGAAGTGGTGACCCTGGGAACTGTGAACAAGTAAAACAACACTTAGAGTGGGCAGCTGTCCACCAACATTACCCCAGTACATATACACACACACACGCAGGCACACAAGCACGCACACACACACACACCCTCATCTCATATTTAATGTGATCCCGGTTACACACCATCCCACGTTCCTCTAGAGCTGACTGTGTAATGTGTAATGGAGTCTACAGACTGTGAGATTATAAATTCACCCCTCAGCCCTCTCTCTTAGCCCTACATCTGCACTTTGTGTCTTCATCATCAGGGGCAGTAATATCTGATGAGGTAGTAGGGCAGCAGTGAATGAGTTGAAGATTACTGTTTGTCAGGTATCAGTGCGATATAATGCATATGATAAAGTATTGTGTTATGTAGGGGGTTCACAGGGAATCACTCTGTTGCAGGGGGTAGGGGGTAGGTAGAGGGGTATGAATGAGAAATGGGATTGGGCGTTAATACGACATCAAGTTTGATGTATGTAAACTCTTCAACGATAAACACTATTCAATCAGTCCGTGCACCACTTATCAGATCATGTGTGAGCACCATAGTTCTGTCAGTTCTGTCGAGTCTGATTAAAGCCTAAGATGAAAAATGTATGGAATTTGTTAAGATGCAGAATGGTGGTTTTTGCTCTAAAGGCCAATGACGCATGAAACTGTACCATTTCAGAAAATAAAATAAAAAAAGCCTGAGGTGGCTCCCTCTGCATCCCATCAATGCTCATCATGATCCACTCATACAGTGAGGATTAGTGGACGGCTCTTACTGGCTTTGATGCTGAACGCCTTCACCTCGGTGCCCATGTCATTGGAAGCGTTGCACTGAGCGCTGATGTCCGAGGTGACTTTGACTGACACCACACTGTGAGCCATGTGCTCGTTTGCCCTGCTCACCACTTCATGCCAGTTCTGCAGAGAGAGACAAACACACACACACCTCGTTAATGATAATGTGCACATTTCTCTCTGTACACTCTCTGTCTCTCTGTAACACTGGGCATCAACTGCTGCTGGTAAAATGAAGCTTGTGAGACAAAGCACACTTATTGTCCTGATTATCTTCTTCTGATTTTCTGTAGATTTGTTTAGCAATACATACATTTTTTCTAGCCATTTTTTTTCTGTCATGTTATAATTTTAACAAAGAATGGAGCTACATAGAACCCCAAAAACAGGAAACATGACGCAACTGTCACCAAAATTTTACCAATCTTTAGTATCAGTAATGGGAAACCACTGTGCACGTTACTACAAACAGAAGTAGGGTCTACTGACTGTACTAAAACACTGAGCACTGAGCGCTGAGCACTGAACTTTGTCTTTTGCTTTACTCCATAAATGCCTGCTGTAAAGTAGGTACCTGGCTGCCGATGATGTTCCAGGAGATGCTGGGCAGTGGATGGCCCTGAGCCTCACAGCTCAGGTTCACCAGCCTGCCAGTTGCCTCCTCCATCTGCACCTCCTGATCCACTCCTACCAGCTGGGGACCTCCTACACACACACACACAAACACAAATGATCAATATTGAGTGTGCATGCCGTTAACTCTCAAACTTTTGAGGAACAGTTCATCATAATTTGGTAACAAATCAGTTTCTGATCTGCTCCTATTTAATTCTCTGTTACACCGAACTCAACTCTGCCTCATGATCCTCATGTCCTCGAGTCATGACGCACTCACCCCTCTGCTCAGAGTTTTAACAGAAATACTGAGCTGCTACTGTCAATGCAACTCAACACTTCCTGCACAGATGTTTCACATTAAAAGCCCTCTGGTGGCTCAAAATGGCACAGTCCACCTCTTTCCTGATGGGTTTTTAATGTGAGAAAAAAAAGAAGAGGACGGCCGCCCTCTCATTACTCAAAAGTGTTAAAGATTAAGGTTTCAACACACTGGCCAGCAGTTACCTGGCTGACATTTAAAGTACCTAGCACAGGTGTTTCAAATCAGAGCTCTCAGGATAATTTAGAGAAATGGAGTCGCTACAGATGCTATTCATTTAAAAATCATACAACAAAAATGTGCAATTGTCTAAGAACCAAAATACACAAACTACAGAAAGTTAAAATACACATTTTTTTAATATGTATACCAACTTCTACTTTTCTGTCTTTCTGTTTTAGTTATTTTCACTTTTCTGTCTGAACTTCTAGCACGTCCACTCTTTTGTATGCGCGAACTGCTAGTATGAAAAAAATGCATAAAAAAATACCTTAATAACAAAAAACACATTTTGGTTTCAACTTTGTGTTTAATAGTTTAATAGGAAAAGTCTAGGAATAGCCTCTTGGCACTGCAGGCCAACAGAAGTTGGCCGAGGGAGGACTGA
>OMNW01034839.1:106585-118840 GCA_900303245.1 Selene dorsalis | reverse complement strand
CACCCACCAGTCAGCCAATAGATGCCATTTCAGCTGAAAAAATGTGTAACTCACATTAAAATCTGTAACAACACAGGTTAAAAACAGTTCATCACATACTGAGGTTGTTGTTTACTATGACCAAGATGATGTGACACGGCTTTGAGACAAGAAGCAGATTACAG
The DNA here is from genome assembly GCA_900303245.1 of Selene dorsalis. Lineage (NCBI taxonomy): Eukaryota > Metazoa > Chordata > Actinopteri > Carangiformes > Carangidae > Selene > Selene dorsalis. The sequence continues at coordinate 118,676 of OMNW01034839.1, read as the reverse complement.
AGGCCGGAGAACAAAATATGTCACAGAAGTCAGTGCAAAAACTGTTTTGTCTCTTCGGAGCCGTGCTGCTAACTTTTCAGCTAATCCGATTAGCACTGGGGGGCTGCTGGGGATTTGGCTTCCAAAGCCAACCTGGGACCGGTCTTATCTGTTCCTGTTGTGACTTTATGCTGCATGGGCTAAAGCACAAACACACACGACCCATGATCTATGGACCCTGACAACCAAAACCACCGCCTGTGGGTGTGTGTGTGTGCATACATTTGTGGTTGTCTGCTGTCTGTGTCTGGATGATACAGAGCTAATTCATTCAGAAAAAACACACACACATGCACACACTAGAATATTTGAATGTGTTGACAGGATCAGGCCTGTGACTGGACAGGACCCCAGATGACCTGTCAGAGGGATGAACAACAGACGGGGACTGACAGAGACTTTCCCGGCTCAACAACAAACACAATTACATTTCAACTGGCAGATTAACTTCACTATCTGTAGATTTCTTTACAAAACACTGCTGTGGCGTCATCTATTATTCGGTCATTATTATGTCATTACTTAAGTCACAGGATAAAGGCAATTAAAATTAAACCATGCTAAAATCCTGAGAAGCTGTAAAACGCTCTACTTTCCCAAAACTGATTTCAGTGCTGCTGCATCTTAAGTTTTCAATACGAGCGTCAGTATTATACATTTTCATGTTTTATGTAAAATCCCTTTCTTTGAAACCAAACCTCTGGAATAATACATGTAAATGTCTGAACACAAGCAGAAAACACACAAACAACACACACAAAATAACACAAACAAATAGCAAATTTATCATTCAATAAAAGAACTGCTGAGTTCAACTTGTCATGTCTTCAGGGTATAATGGGTGCTGACCCAAAAAGCACAGAAATGCCAAAAGGTCACCAGCAACCACTTTAAAGTATGTCCCGATTTATAAAGGGTAATGTACAGCAGCAGGAAGAAACCAGCGGGGTCTCTGGCTGTGACATTTATGGTTCTCAGAGGATGTATCCTCTAACTGACTTTGCTGATCTTCTAATGTTAAGTAAAATGTCTTGGGTGGATGGGAAGTTGTTAACTTTAATACACACACTCTTTTATTTATACTATCTTTTATTTATATTCTTTATAAACGTCTGTGCTGTTGGACTGAGATTATGATCAGAACTACTGCTGTAATAGTAGTGATTATTTCTTCTACAAGAAGTAGGAATTCTCATTTATTTTCATATTTACACATGTACATTCCATATGTATGCATTATTGCATACAGTATGTCCAATTTATCTGATTTATTTTAGATATTCTTATTTTATTTTCCCCTGCGCTGCTATGCGTAGTTTGAATATCCTCTACTCATCTCTCTCTTCACTTTGCTCCTTGCCTTTCCGCACTCTGCCTTGGATCCTGGACGGAGACCTGGTAGGCTACAGCGGCGACGAGAGGAAAGGAAGTACAAGCAAAGCCAAACATAACGCGACCTGCCTCCAAATTAAGACCACATTTCCCATAAATACCGGTAGTGGACAGAGACCACAGTCCACAGAGGAGCACAGAGGATGTTGCAGCTCACTCTGTTCTCAGAGAGAGAGCAGAGTCTCTACCTATCTGAGCAGTGAAACAATCTCCTTTCATGTCACAGTTCAGCCGAATGCATGACTGTTAAAACTAAAGTCAAATTAATGTAACGTTTAAGGAGAAAGAGGCAGAGTTTGTTAGAGGGGATATACAGAGAATTAAGAACACAAGGAGGTGACTAATACGTTTTTTTAAGTCCTTTCATTTAGAGCGAGATACAGTCTCACACAATACTTACACAATGCAAATCAGGCAAACAACAGACATAATGAGGGGGCTACTTCCAGGACAGCTCCTGCATACAGTAACTCATTATGTGCCTAACACGCAGACAATACCCTCAGACGCTAACCAAAGTGGTCACCATTATTGGCTTCCCCATTCGATTAAGGCTGTCAGCTTAGGCCTCCAGTAGATCTACAGCTCCGCCACTGATAAGAGTCCAAATCACCTCTGACACAACAACCCGGGCCTCAGTTAGTTACCCTAATCCTTCACATGCCTGGTGAACCATGAAATGAGACTGAATGCTTCTAAGAACATAAAAACATCCAGTTCTAAGTGTTCAGAGCATGTTAGGCTGATTTTGAGGAGATGAGTAGAAGACAATAAAAAGGTTGTAGTATTAATATATGAAACATTGTGTCTGGTGTTTGAATAGTATAACATGTACATCAAAGACATTTTGTAACAAGGAGGATCCAAAAGTCTGACACCACTTTCCAGTTGAAGTGAATGGAAATGACATATTATGCATATGTAATGGGGTACATTTTATTCCACGTGAACATTTTGGAAAAGAAAATCTGCTTTTTTTGAAGTCTGATGAAATGTAAGAACAGATCAGTAGTTTTCAAAGCTTTTTCAGGACTCTCTGAAGAAAGGTTGTGTGTGGACACTGAGGGTCCTCGAAGGATGGAGGGTGTAAAAAGCTAGCATGTAAGTGTGGATGACAGGGAGGAGGATTTCTCAATACGCAACCCTGGTGTGGTGTTGAACACCTGGGGGACACAGTGTACTGACTGACATCAAAGAGGACACAAACACACACTCACACACACACACTCAAACAGTGAACGCACACAGCTCTACAGTGGAGATGAGAGCTCCTTGTCCTACTGATGTGTCAATGGTTTCAGAAGCAGCATCTGGCACAAATCTCCCAGCAGCCTGTTCCCTGGGTGACAGGGAGTGGCAGTGAAGGGCCCGGCCTTTATTCTTTCACACAGAGAAATAAGGAAGTGCTGCAAATCTCCTCAAAGGCACCTTATGCATCAGTGATCCCTCCTTTTTCATGCAGCAGAGCATATAGAAGCTCCAGGTCAAGACCGCTACAAATGTACAGGCCCTTTACTGACCGGGTGAACAAGATTTAGCATTTTGCCAATCATTGCAGGGCAGTAATCAACCTTTTGCATCTGCTTTGTATTTTTCTACTTCCAAACAATCCCCCATGCAGCTGATGATGCAGATGACAGTGCAGTGCAGTTCGGGGGCTCCTGGCATGATTACACCAGAGTTTTCTAGCTGTTTGGACCACACTTTGCAAGTTCAACAGCAATTTGGTTTTAGTTAGAGAAGATACACACTTCTGTTGGTTCCAGATGATTAAAATAAACGTGGTGATGTGCTCTGATGAGGAAACAGAGCCACGTTTAGATATAGTTGACACAGCTGAACAAGTGGTAAGTCGACGCACAGAAACAGCAAACACTGTCACATCATATTTCTTCAACTGCTGTCAAAAACTTTAACTGCATCGAACAACCGGTGCATCAGCTTCTGATGACAAAGATGTCACTCACTCACTACTCGCGACTCAAAATAGCGGCAGCTGTCACAAACCTAAATCATTCAACAGGTTGAACAAATTAAGTGTAAGAGAAGGGTAATTCCCTCTGACTGTCAGGCTGTGACGGCAGAGACCTCCCACCTAAAGCACAAGACATGCTCCATGTACATGGTGTTTTGCTGCTTTTAAAGTGCTGCACAATTTCACATCTAGAGATTAAAGAGATCATCGCAGCACATCAAAGTGCAGCGTGAAGAGTAGTAAAGAATCTGTAATAGGTTAGATAGAGGGCGAGTGAGTTTGATGTGCACAGTTTGTTGTTGCAGCCAGAAAAGGACAAGACACAATTTATGTGTGTTTGGCTTTACCGGGCTTACACCTCCACTTTGAAGGATGTTTTTTTTTCATTTTCTGTCTGTATTCATTAAACAAATTCTCTAAAATTAACATGTTTGCATTATGGTGTCCACAAAATGGAATATGAGTTATATGCCTTTGGCATCTCAACAACATGCACACGCGCACTTGACTTCTTCGTTGAATGTTTGTCTTCTTGTTATGTGCGTTTCACTATATCTTCCACCGTCCTACAAACCGGCCGCCATCACTGGCTTTTAAAGAATTGCTAATCATCCCCGCTGGTTAGCAACTTCTTCAGCAGCCACATTAATTTTTCATCATCACACCCAGTGGGTGAGACTTCATTAAAGGAGCAATACGAATGTTTTATTTATGCTTGTATCTGATGTTCAGCAGTGAGCGAGGCTTGTTCCTCGGCATCCACTACTCATCAATAGCCCCCGCCTCCAGAGCTGGTGGGCCCTGGCACGCAGGTTGCTCCGCAGCCACAGGATGGCTAATTAAAGGTCAACAGGCTAAACACTGTATCTACATCAAGGGGGACGTTTCCCTTGGGTATCAGCAGATTGAAAACAAATTTGGAGAACAAGCCTGCGGAAACACAGTTTACTAGAAACTCAACCCCACAGCAAAACGGATAAATACAACACAAATATATTATTTTGTAATTCTGCTGCTCAAAATTAGACTCAACCAAACTGTAAGGTGTGTGGATGTGAGGGCCAGTGCCTGAACACAGCAGCTGAAAACGGACTGGGAATAAGGTCAAATGCAGCGCCACAATCCAGAAATACCTCTGACCACAACGCTGCAGCTCTGGGGAAACGATTTATGTAAGTGTGTTTGGTTTCCATTTCAAACATAAATATGAATTCAAGGATACATGATTGGATTTCCTTACTCCAAATGCAGTGGTATCTTTGGACGAAACACCAACCACAAGAACGCAGTATGTCTTGACCTATTGAGAAACCCATGTGTTACACCAGCCGCCGCTGGAACCATGCAGCTTGATGAACCTTATATTCATCAACATGTCAAGTAATGTAATGCAAAACATAGCATTTTCAGGTTGATAAAATCTGGAAAGGGTGGTGATCCTCTCTCCGTCTCATATTAAAGTGTGTGAAAGACGAGACATTAAGTTAAGAGGGTCCAGGTATGAGGCCACCGCTGTTATTCTAACACTAAAAATAGGAGACCTTTTTTCCAATCAAACCTCTGACGACAGCCCACTGACTGGCTGCTGTACTCCAACAAAGGCTTTCTTATCCCCAGCCCTGTGGTCATCATCACAGTGCTGAACATCCTTGAAAGCTGCAAACTGGGTGCCAACTAAATCAGCTTTCCCTCAACCCTCCAGCAGAACAGGGCCGGCCCGAGGTAATCACTTCCATTTCAATTCCCAGAAACCAACCAACTCTGAATAAAACGGTCATTGTTGGGAGAAGCATCCGACCTGTTCAATACTATTTCTTTTGGCACTTTTGCCTTTATTGGACAGTTGGCAATGCGGACGCCGTCAGGAAACATGCAGAGAGTCACGGTTACGCAACAAAGGGTAGCCAGAATCAAACCGGTTATACGATATGCCTTTCCAAGACGGACCCCGACCCCAACAATCAAGACAGCATGATGCAGAGCATTGTTGTAACAAGCTTTAAAGAATAATAAAGCAGGGACTCAAAACAGCTGGGATTTTGTTCATACTATACTCAGAAAAGGTTGATGATTTTGGCAAGCTATAATAGCAAGACTAGGTACTGTTATAAAAGCTTCTTTAACTCAGTATATTCCTTTATTGGTCTACACTTCATGAAAATGCTTCTCACCACGTCAAAGAGAAATAAGTCTTGTTTTGTCTCTAATATCAATAAATATTGCTAAAATTTTCATTAAAATGTATCAATCGGTTTAAATTATTCAAGGATCTGCTATAGACTGGCACCGCAGCAGAGAGCTGGTGTAAAAGTGTATGAAAACAGCAGCAGTGATGGTTAAGTCCTGCCGTCAGCATTGATCACTGAATCAATGATATGTGATACAACCTCTCATTGTGCTGGATGAGTCTGCTGGGTTTTTACATACAAATCTTGCACAATTAGCTTTACTGGTGATTAGGAGCTCTGCCTCTATCACACACCCCTTAGAGAAATCACAACACTTCCATTGCTCTGAGTGTATGTGTGTATTCATATTTGCCTCAACTTTCTGCATTGTTGTGTGGTCTCTGTGTATTTGTATTTGCATTCGAGCAGCGGCTGTACAACAAAGGCCTGTTTGTGCACTCCCTGTCCTTTTATCCCATCTACCAGACATGAGGCGAGCTGTCGGGCGAGCGTGCCACACCTAATTCACCGGGATCAAAATGGAGAACCCCAGACCCCCCCTCAAATCCCCTGCTGAGAACCTTAATGCTCTCAAAGAGAATATCAGAGTGATCACAGGTGCACTGCTGTGTTAATGAGGAGAGGCTACTCCCTGTGCCCAGGCCAGTCCTACAAACAACGCCCCCCCCCCACCACCACACACACATTGTTGTTTATTTGGACAGTATTAAATAATAGCCTCAATTGTGTGAGACTCACAGTTTAAAACCATGCATGGTTTCCACCTTGATGGGCCAGGTGTGAAAATGGGCAGAGATCCAATCCCCTAACAAACTGTTTGTGTGCTTCCAGAGGAGGATGACAGAAACCTGGATCACATTCAGGTGAAAAAACTAATTAAATTAGCAGAGAGCGCAGATGAATGAATGGTGTCGGACCTCCATATTCTTGTATAGCCAGACAGGACTGTTCAGATCGGGGTTTTGGTCTCCGTTTCAGAAACATTACACCCATGTTAACTGTGTGTGCCAGGATTCTGTGTGAGCTATTGTGTTTTACTTGTAGATCTTTAATTAGAACTAATTTTGATAGTTTAAAATCTTAGTTTTCTTCTAAACTGTGAAGAAAACCATCTCTCTCATTTATAGAAAACAGAACAGTCGACAGCAGTTTGGTTACTGAACACCATTTACACCATGAATCATAAAACAAATTTAAACCTACTAACCACTGAAAACAGATAACATGAATATACTGCTATCAAGCCAGTCTGTAACACTATATTAAAGGAATGTTTATGCTGTTGTAAATGAGATTTAATTTATCCATGTTTTTACTTCCGAGCTCAGAGTTGATTGCTTGGATGCGTGCCTGCAGCTGTTCTCAAGGAGGAGAAAGATGAAACCCCCTGATAGAGGGGGTCTATATGTGTGGGTTTGTGAATGTATGCCTGTACAGGCATCTTATCAACCAAATCACTGAGCCCCTCTCCAGCTGCTGGACCACAGCAGAGATCACAGCAGATTCACCGGAAACAATACAGAAAATAAAGAAAAAGATCTCAGGCCCAGATTAGACTTGTGGATGTCAGTGTTTTGTGTAGTTAATCAGTAAAATCATTTGTTTGCTGAGCTGTGAGATGTTCTCTGGCTGGGTGAAGAACAATTACTTGCAGGTTAAGGAGAGAGCAGCCCAGACAGTGGCAGGCATCCCAGGGTGGGGGAGGGAAACTTGTGGAGGAGGGTGGAAATAGGAGGCAAACAAAGCACATGTGGGCTGTAGCTGCGAGTGGATAACTGAAGGCATTCAGAAACACAGCACAGACATTTATACGGCTACAAGACGGGATTTCACAACTAAGTTTTACAAGTTGTCAGGGAGACAATCATTTTATCGGCTGTCTCCATGGTCTCCAGACACACAGCGGAATAAGGGTACATGTATTTGACTGAATAAATTTGCACTGTGCTGCTGCAAAAGTTGAGTCAGATTCAAATTTTGGTGCATTTTTGCTGTTGCCCTCCGTGAAGGCACCAAACTGGGTCCATGTAGTGAAGTTAATGAGAAGGATGAACTCCTTTCATGCTCTGTTTATCAGTGTGAAGACTGCCAAACCAAACAGACTCAACACTGGACTCCAACGATGATATCCAAGCCTTTTTGCTGCCACCACAACAAATCGAGAGGATGTCACACAGTGTGCTACATAGTGTGCTACTCAAAAAAAAAATCGGTGACATATTCCAGACGGTACTCATTTCTTTTCGAAAATGTCCACGGCGATGTCTTCAAATTGTCTGTCTTTTCTCTGAATAACTTTCTTTATTGATAAATGAGTTTTGATTAGTTATCAAATTTCTGTTTATCTACAAGTTGCCTAAACGTATCAGCTCTGTGAATTATATAACTGTTCTTACTAAGACAAAGTGCAAGTGAACTTGTTTTCAGATTTTTTTCCAACAACCTGAGTAGCTGTGTGCATGTAAACACAGCCTGTGAAAGTCAAAGGTTCAGACCACGTTCACCTTCACCGCAGCTTTATTGACACGTCTCACAGATCTAAAACCCCTCATATTTTCACAACAAACCTGCCCTGTATTTCGCATCAAAACACAGTCTTCGCCTCGAGAAAGTAATAAACACTGTCCATCCTCTCCAGCACGAGCCTGATGCCGCATAGTCGGTCAGACACAATGTCAAAGACAATGATATATCTGTGTTGAGAACTCATAACCAGCTGCATTGTTTGATACGAGAGCAGCGAGCAGCTTTATCTTGATCTCTAGACTGGGAGACTCCAGTTCTCAGGGCTTAGCAGACAATATCCTCCACTTGTTTTATTCACTTGGCCGCAGCGTGCCAAGACCTTGAGCCAGGGCTGCGGTTATGACTGGATTCCCAGTCGTCGGGTGGCAGAGTGTCCTGCTGTGCTGGGGAGGATGGAGGAGGTGGGCATGTCACGTTGACACAAGCAGCTGTGAACAATAGCAACGTCGCCCCCATTCCCATGCCGTGGAAGACAGGGGCAGCTGGGGGGGGGCTCTCCCCACAACACCTGTGGGCTGCCCATTTGTCAAGTGATTTGTGGGAAGAAGCGTAAGAGCAGAGAGAAGAGAAGGAAGGAGGGCAAGTAACGGTGGGGGTGTGGAGGGATGGGGGGGGACTTAGAAGAGTATTATCACAAGACCACACACAATGAAATGCCTGTTGATTTCCCTCCGTAACACACCTGTGAGCCTATAAACAACCCTGCACTTCCTCTTACCCTGGTCCAACTTGTGCCATGTTCACATACTGTGAGGAATTTCTGTTTTCGTTGTAGTTAGTCTACTGGCCAAAACAATTATCCTTCACAATCAGGGCTTACCACCTTGATTCAAAGTCCCTGAAGCCCCCTGTTCTGTACCACACAGGAAAAGTCTGTGTACACAACTATGGCACAGAAATTACAATGGACATTTTTGGTAGCAGTTTTTATTTTATCTTCCATTGTAATCTGACTAACCTGGGGGCTTGTCTTAGGTCTGAATGACTATTTAACAGCTTCAGTCTCAAATGACTACTTGATGTCTGTGGCGGAGTGTGCGTCAAACAAACAGACAAATCAAAAGGCACAATTAAAGTCAATATCAGCTAACAAGAATCCAAATGAGAGAGAAGTTAGATAACCAGTTTGTTTTTTGCTGAAACATGTATAAATTAACTTCCACAGACAAGCACACCGGGAAAATCCTCTGGCAAGAGCACTCCTCTTTGATTAGGCGGTTGATCTTTTAACAGCATCCAATATCAGGGCTGAGAGAGTGGGGAAGGATTTGATATTTAAGCATCTCTTTATCCTCTCCCTTTTGAAATGTCAAGTTCAAAGATCCAGCCCAGCGGCCTTGATCTGTGAGCTAAGACGGCCCAGAGAATTGCCTGACAACTCCAGACAGTCATCGCACGGCAGAGACGACAACAGCTTTGTCGCAGGACGGTACACATGGAGTGTCATTATCTCTGATCATATTAAAGTCTGTAAACAGGCTTTTGATGTTTGTCCCTCATGCCCCGGTCAGACTTGCTTTATCAAATCAAAGCAATGCTTTCTCTGTGATGAAATGCTCATTGGATGCTTGAGCCTTTTCTAATTGAATTCAACTTATTCAATTAGGACACTTTCTCAAGCAGTGTCTCTCTGATGTAACACTCACATCCCACAGCGTGCAAAGTCTTTTTTCAGCTCGTGTGATTTTTAGAGACAAATATGAAAAGGGTTTTTTATGTCTGTGATGAAGAGAGGGGATGAATATGCTGCTCCGCTGTGAGCTCAGTGCAGTGTCAGTGAGTGAAGCTGCACTGAAAGTTCACCTCAAGCCAAATGGAGCCTGATGCCCTGCTGAACTGGAGCCAAGGCAGGCAAAGCAGTGAAAATAACACTAATAGGCCAGAGACAGAGCTGAGCCAGTATTAATGTTCTTCACCTCATCGCACTGCTATGAAGCTGTGTTAACCCTTGACGTCCAACATATGCTTTTGTAGCATGTACACTCCTGGGCCACTGGCTACAATATTAGGTACGCCAGGTTGGTTTTTCTTCATGGCATAGATTCAACCAGGTGCTGGAAACACTCCTCAGAAGGTTCTGGTACATACAGACATGATAGCATCATACAGTTGCTGTAGATTTGTCCCATTCCACCAAATCCCAAAGGTTCAGGCTCTGTTGGACTCAGATCTGGTGACTGTGGAGGCCCTTTGAATCCAGTGAACTCACTGTCATGTTCAAGAAACCAGTTTGAGGGGATTTGAGCTTTATGACATGGTGCATTACGCTGCTTGGAGCAGGTATCAGAAGATGGTTCACTGTGGTCATAAAGGGATGGATGCAGTCAGTAACAATACTCAGGGCGGCTGTGGCATTTAAATGAAGCTCAAAGTGTGCCAAGAAAATATCCCCCACACCACTACAGCACTCAGGCTGAGACTCATCAGACCAGGCAACATATTTCCTTCTTCTATTCCACTTGAATCCCCCTTTTCCCCCAAACTGTAACACAACAGTCAAACAATTATACCAATAAGCATTTTAAAAACTATGTGTGTTTGTTTCACTTGTCAATCAATACATGTCAAATGTGTTTTCTTACATCCAGCCACCATTATCCCAATGCTAAATTCACTCATATAATGGTTGTTACATGGCCTGTTCAAGCAGACCGCCTTGACCATGTCTACATTTTAAAATGCAATGAGGTGCTGCCATTAGATAAAAATTTCATAAATGGTTTATAACTTTTATATTAGCGTCTACAGCTCCTGTGGCAACCTGCAATTAGAGACTGGAGTATAAACCGATAATGAAGGAGAACAGAGTGAAACACAGCTTTTGTACTACTAATATAAAAATGCTTATGGCAGATTGAGTCCACTGAACGATGAATATTGCTTAGATAAGAAGGCACTTGGTGTGAACATGCAGGCAATATAACCCTTAAAATGCTGAATCAGACTTTATTCAGCAAAGTTTTAAGTTAAAGTTATAAAGTAGGTTAAAGTTAATTCAGGTTCCACAGTAGTGGATAGTTTTCTGAGGCCAGGCTACATCAATCAATACACCAGCATGTCAGCCCTGTGGACAGGGAGACAGCCTCTTATTACAGGGTCACTGCAGTGATTTTACACATGAGAATCAGTTGACTCACCATGTCAGCATGGAAGAGTGCAACTCAACCTGTGGAAACTGTTGCATAATGTCTTCTGTGGCTCTGGAAGAGGTGGAAAAACCCTGATAGTGTCATCTCAGCTCAGGCTTGAAGGGGTTTGAAAGAAAGCCTCCAATGTATACTGGGCAGTGGAGTTGGTAAAAGCAGTCAGAGGGGCATTATGGGAAGTGTATGGCTCTTGAGTTTCATTGGCTTTGACACATTCAAGAGAGTAGAAGATAAGTCATTATGCTTGTTTCTCATCTGTCTCTTGCAAAATCACTGCAGTACTGACATCAAATATAAAAAAGAAAAGTGAAGATGTTCATTATTTTGCTCAGTGTCGGCCAATTCTGTCAAAACACCAAATGACCTGAACTGTCCAACCAGTGCTGTCTGAGTAGAGAGTTTAAATGCACACAGGTAGGATCTGTGGTTTATTGTGAGTCAATTCTACAAACACTGATGCCAGAAATAATCACTGCAGCACCTAATGTGTATTAAACCACAGGTGAAAACAGCCCTAAGCAAATCCACTGTTGGAGGTTTTCTCATGGCTTTTACAGACAATAACAAAAATATAAATGACTGGCAGTGCCAGCCTTAATCTTTGAGTCGTTTGAGTCCTTAGAAATTTGATCCTGTTTTTGCAGATCATTTGTAGGTTTAATGAAGGTGGAGACATATTGTCATCTAAAATGTGATTTCATTCTTTTATCTGATGGCTAATCTCTGTGCCACTCGCTCCTTCTGTAGCTCGAGGTTAGAATTAGTGGTGGATGGAAAACCTCTCCAATGCAACACTCAATATCTGTTTAGGTTCACTCACAGCA
>OMNW01034839.1:92723-106554 GCA_900303245.1 Selene dorsalis | reverse complement strand
GGGGGGGGGGGGGGGGGTGCGGAGGTGAGGTAAGAGATGTATGCTGTTGTCACATAACATCTTTGCCGCTGGGTAACATGCACTGCATGGCGGTTAAGTTTAGCCATTAAGATTTATCGACCTAAATGACAAACCCCAGTGGGTGGTGGAGATATAAACAACGGATGGTCACAACTGGTGTGAAACTACACTTGAGAACGTGACAGATAGATCGTTATCAGCCATCTTGCTTTCGTACTTCGATGCTAACATTGGCCATGTGTTGTGTACCCTTTAACAGGCACCAGCATGTTTTTTTTTCAGACCTGTCGATATCAATGTTCCTGCTTTCTGCTGGGCAGCAGATGCCAAGCTGGCTGGAGGCAGAGGAAGCCCATGGCGTCATGACTCCTCCAGCCCTGTGGGGAGCTTTGCAGAGTCAGACATTTCTTGAGCGGGTTTGTAGTTCATCAACGTCACTTGAGTATTTTTTTGGACATGGTTTCCAAAAAAAAAATTAGTTGAATTTACTGCACTTTTTTTTTGTTTTTTAATTTTAAATACGTGGCCTGCTGACATACTATATACAGCGAAGAATCTTAGGAGACAAGTTCAAGCAGCTGACGACTAAGCACAACAGGAGCCATCATTTATTAAATGGGACCCTAGATGTGGTCTGTTACATCAATACGGCTGCATATTAGGTAACTATGACCTATCAGCATGACATATGCTCCAACTTAAACACACGGCTAATCCATCCTCCACCTGGGTCTTGAAGCTGAACACACATTACTGCTCACAGCTTGTCAAGAAAGAGTAAGTTGGAGAGAGGTGTATGACAATGATTGATAACTTAGAGTCTGGTCAGTTTTCAGTTTCTCCTTAAATATATGCCAAACTGTCACTTAAAGGAGAGTAAACACACCGAATGAATGCTGACATGTATCAGAAGGTAAAAAATATTGTATGGTTTAGGCCTGCATGATATCAGCAAAATGTGCGATGACGATGTTCAATATCGCGATGACGATATGACTTGCAATAAATAAGCAAATATTCAGGTGTGCATATTAACCACACAGTTCCTGTGTCTTTCTGAAAACGACTCAATAGGCTGTAGTAAATAGTAGTAGTAATAGTAAAACGCTGTAACACTGCCAATCAAATACACCAAAAACAGAGAAGGAGAGTGGAAAGCTTGCAAGCTGTAAACAAACTCCAAACATTATAAGTCGAGTAAACACGAGAAGTCATGCCAGTGGAAATAAGCTGACAACCTGACAAGTTTCAGGCGCTGTATCTGAGGCACCCAACAGAAGTCCACCATGATGTTTTATGTTACATCTAGCGGAGTAGTGATTTCAGCATTTCAGGCAGCCTTTTGCAGCCCTAGTATGGTTATTCAAGCTGCGACTAAGGATTATTTATTTTAGCAATTTATCTGCCAATTATTTTTGACAATTATATGTGTCAATTGATTACTTATTTCCTGGAGTCCAAGGGGACATCATGTAATGTCTGGCTATATACGACCAACAGACTCATACTCCAGATATCCAATTCACTTTCATGGAAGAGAAGAAAACAGTTTCAAATGAGTTTTCAGTCTGATCAATAAATCGACTCGGTGTTGCATCTTCCTCAGAGATATAAACTCTGCCTGTTCTATTCGCACTCACTTATCCAGGTCAGGGTCACTTTCACGACAGGATAACAAAAACATCCCAGACGTCTGTTTTTCTGGCAACCTCATCCACCTCCTCCCATCTCCTTGGTGGGTGGTTGTCCCTGCCAGATGCCCAAACCACCTGCAGGCTGCAGTCTGACACCATGACACCAGGGTCTGCTTCTGTCACCCACTCACGACGTCAGAGGAACCAGAGGGACAGCGGCTAAGATAAGATTTGTGTTCTCGTCTCCACCTCGAGGGAGACCCAGAGGTTTTGCTGCTGCTCAGTCCGCTGTCACAGCTGAGAAGTGCATCTAGGAAAGTCACTTCCAAGAACACAAAAAATATGATGTGTTTGGTCCAAGTTTCGCAGGGGTGTAAGGAGACAGCCAGTCAGAAGTCATGAAAGCCGACCTCCAGAGAAACTTCCTCTTGTCCAAAGTGTGTGTGTGGTTAAATGTAGCTCCTGCAGTAACTCAGTGCTTTATGTCAAATCTGACTCTTTGACATGAAGGGGAGGTGTCCAAAATAGAAAGTGTTCATACTCAAATACAGCCATTACTTTTTCGTTAAACCTTGCACAATGCAAATCTGTTCAATGCATGGTCGGACAAAAGAGTGAGAAATTCAACTAAATCTTTCAGCCAACCTGCACAGACCACACCAATAAAACCCAAATGTGTTTAGGGTTTATTTTGGTCGCACTTACCGTTTTGCCTGTGATATCACACACACGTACACACAAACACATACTTCTGATTTTAATTTGGTTGGAGCACAATGCTGGCTGCCACAGAGCTGGATAATCCATCACAGTGAGCATGATGGCTTCTTCTGGTTTTGATTCAAGTTTTTTTTGTGTGTGTTGAGCATTTTCCAGCTAAGTAATCACCCCTCACAAATACAGCCTTATCACATTCTCATTTTTAAATCATCAGCGAACTTCGAGGTCAGTTTGATACTGTGTTAATTGGTTTTTATAATAAATTGTATAAGATATTACAACTTTTGAAATAATCTTTTCACACGTAGCAAATAAAGTACAATCATTCAATTATTAATCTCAAACACGGACTGCCGTTGATACTCGACCTGAAGCAGGAAGGTTCTTTCCAACAGTTCAGCACAGGCTTTTACCTTTATCATCCTGAATCAGTGCCAGGCTACAGATAGTTCAGAGAGTCTTCAACCTGGTGTCTACAGCACATGGGGTAGTATTAGTTTAGTTTTGAGCCTTGACATCTCTTTATTCTTAAATTGCAGCTGTAGAAGAAGAAGAAGCCCCATGGGGCAGATTCCAGACCCTAAACTTGAGCTGCAGAGGTGGATCACATTTCAGCTTTCATCAGACACGTCTTCAAAAGACACTGGCTGTATCTGGCAGCCACTAAATTGCCCAAAAAGTCAACTCTGCAACCCGGCTCCTTAATAAATCCTGTCTGCGACTTGGACATCACCCATCACAGCGTCTTGATTCTTATCTGTGAACAAAGCCTGTTATCACTTTCCACGCCAAGACCTGTGACATTTCACAATAAAGCTCACAAGACGTCACCATCCAAACTCCATTATGCGCGGGCATCTTCATGTTATTCCATCTGCGAACTGAGGAAGATGTTCACAGTTTCAAAGGACACAGCTGTTTGATCTTTTCTCATTCAAATTCAGCTCATCTCACTTTAAACTGCCTCTGTCTAGAGTTTCTCCATTCATTTACCCTATGACTTCTGGTTGCTGAATGGAGAGAGAAAAACGGGTACAGAAAACAAAACATAAGCTCCTCCTTATTATGAATAGAAATGGATTTTTTGCATCATTAGAAGTTTAAAATAAATAAATACAGGCTCTGCTCTGTTTGATACACCCTATTTTGCAGGGAATTAAATATACAGTGGTTGGCTTCTGAAGTAATAAAAAAAGGGCACAAGTGAAGCTCTAACCATCACTTCAACGTCCACTTACTAACATTTTTTTTCTTCCTGAAGTTTGATGAGATGTCTTTGAAAAACTATTGTTGTGTCAAAGAACAAAGAAAGTTAAGGAAAGTCAAGGACATACTGTTTAAATACAAAAGTGTAAAAAATGTAAAAGTGTCTTTTTCATGTCAGAGGCTTAGTAACAACCCTAACTCACACTAGAGGTTCAATTGATCAATTATTTGATTGACAAAATCTTAATCAACAAAAATGTAGATGATTCATAGATAACTGTTGAAGGGATTTTAAAGCAAAAAATGCCAATAAATTCACACTTTGAGTTCCAGATATGTGAACATTATCTTATATGTTTTGTGTAAATTGAGCCGCTTCAGGTTTTGAAATGAGTCAATCATAGACAAATGACAATAATGAATATCTGTGTCGCAGTGATGAACAGTAAAAGACAGACTGGAAATATTTCAGACAAATTCCACGATACAATCAACAGTTGCTGTTGGTTTTTCACAGCCAGCACATTTTCTGCCTCTGTTGCTTCTCCTGAGGGACATTTAAACAAAGAGATCAGCCCTCTGGGGATTTTGGCAAATAACTGCCCCTAAACCACAAACTGAACAACAGAAAGAGACAAAAATAATTAGGCCTGCACTATGAATCAGCTGAAGGGGAAAGTCCCACACAAAGCATGAAATGTGAGTTAAATCTGGCCCTCTACCATTGCACTGATTGTTGAGCCTCAGGGGCTGGGATAACATTTACAGACAGCACTGACACAAGACTCTGTAATCCTGCTCTATGCATAATATCATACACAGACACCCCAACCCCACTCCTTTAAACAAAGACTATTTTATAAAAGCAGATAATGGGCACATTTTTCATTTAAACAAAGAAGACTGGGTACGGAGGATTTCTAGAGTGCAGAGTTTCACTAAGAAAATTATTAGACATCAATTGAAAATAGTCTTAGATTGAGCACAGCTAATTTAAGATCTAAGCCTATAGCTGGCTGCATAGTTTATTGTAATGAACTGACTCGTTGGAAAAAAAACAACACTGCCAGATGTACGTATGCCATATCCATGGCATGGCACAGCCCATTAGCAGAGAGAGGCAAACACCATGAAAGAGGCTCTGGTAAGCCCTGGGGTCATCATGAATATTCATCCGCACATGTACACACCAAGCACAAGAGATGCCTTTTCCTCAAAGTCGGTCTGCATTCGAAAACTGACTTCATTTTAATTTGACAACAGATGTGAGGGCAATGTGACGTGACAGGCAACTGGCTGGCACAGTGCCAGACAGCCCTGAGCTTTATCAATTTACCTAGATGGGTGTAGAGGAGAAGAAGTGCGTGCAGTCTAATCATGCAACGGTAAGCACATTCCACAACATGACTGAAATTGGTTAGACTTTGTTACTCTTGGCAAAATGCTTGTCATATGACATCACGATCAACTAATGGACTGTATGCACGTTTATTGTGTCTATCTATAGGTCTTGTGTCTATCTATGAAAACATATATTCAAAAAGGTCATGCAGGACAAAATAAATGAAAAATGAAGAGCAAACAGATTATTTTGACATCTCTAGGAATCAGTGTAAAAGTGGCCTATCCACACAGTTCTTCGGCCCCAAGCTAAAAGACCGTCTCAAGTGCCTTTGGTTGAAAACAGCATGAACTCTGACACATTAAGATGCTATTTTTGGTGGGTGTCATAATAAATTACTCTCACCATCGTGTGCATCTGTGGCCATTAAATGTCAGGTGAGAAACGGGCATCACCTTCTGTATTTACTATTGTTACTTTCGTCATACGCTCGTGATATCACTGTGCAACTTAATCCAGGTGACGAGCTGAACACTAGACCCGATTCATTTCGCAGGCTCCTTAGGCATTCCCCAGGTGACACTTACACACTGCTTGGTTTGGCAGCTTGACGTACCACCCTGAGAACAAAAGGAATCAGGAGGACTTGCCAATCCTCGAGACAATGACGTGGTCCGAGGGGATGCCTTCAGCAAATGCTGTAGACGAGCTGGTGGCCTCTGCATTGTTCCAAGAAGAAACACTATCTCCTCTATATTACAAGACAGAAGACTTAAAGATACAGGTGGAACTTCTAACCGCTGACATAGTGCTGCGGTCACATTTCACACACACCTTAACCCCTCAGGATTTAAAGGGGAATCTGTGCTTTCCATCTACCAGAAGTAATCTCATTATGGAGCCTTTTACAGCGAGTTATAAGCCAACAGCCTCTCTAATTAATGGGTACCTTTGCTGCAGGATGTGTTATTTAGTTATCTGTCATGTTATTACTTGTGTTACTTCGGGTCAGGATGCTGGATGTAGCTGCTAGATGTACAGATGAGATTACAAGATATAAGCGATGCTGCCACTAAACAGCAGTTCAGGTGATTTTGTCATGTGTCGAGGTGTTTTAAACACAGCGGTGAAGTGAGGTCAGCCTCAGCTGGAGGGCTGTAGAAAACTGCAAAACTGCAGACATTGATGTAAACACACTGCAATGGCAGGCAAGAGCCAAACGTCCTTTGAACAGAGCACGTCTAACTTTTACCAGTTTCTAGTTTTCATGGCAAGCTAACGCCCGCAGTCAGTAGCTACATATTTGTTGTAGAGAAAAAATCCTTCTCAAAAGTATTTCTTATCAACAGTATCAGGACACAACACGCAGCATGTTTCATTAGTTGACCGTTTTTAAGCATTAGTTTTCCCCCTGTTAAAAGAAAATGTGCCACGCACCACGATGATCTGGGTTCCATCCCATTTTATGATGCCAGAAACAAAAAAAATGCTTTTAGAGCCAAGCTGAACTGGTCTGAAATCAGACTGGTTTTACTTGGCATCAGGACGCCTTGTCCATGCAGATTTGGACGGACTGGAGCTACACACATCCAGCCTCTAAGAAACTGCTCTTGAAAAATAGGCTCTCCATGTGGGTGGTATGTTATGGAGTGCCAGCTTTATGTGCTGGCACTTGTTCAACCAAAAGAGCTCATGTGACACTAACTTAAATGTAACACAAAGATTCTTGTTCAGACTCCCACAGATCATAGTTAGTTAGAAATGAAAAAGAGTAGGGGTGGTGAGCTCCAGCTCCATACCACACATTTATTACGTTAATCTCATCCTTTAAATCTGCATGCATCACTTTCCTGTGCTCAATCAGAAGTGAGCAAAGTAAATATTCCCAGGCTCTGTCCACTGCACTTGAAAAGAGAAGAAAAAAAAAACCAAAAAGGCAAAGGAGGGGGCATGAGAGAGGTGTGTGAGGAGACAGAGGATTGGGGGGGGGCAAGGCTCAGAAAAAGCGGGAAGTAGGCAAAGTCCATTGTGGTGTACTATTTCTGTGTAACATGAGCCCCTGCTTGTTGCCCCCTCTCCAGAATGTGCCTTGTCCGATGGATTGGGGCGTCAGGTGTGTGCAGCTGCTGGTTAAGCTCTGTTTGCACACCAAAGAGGGAGAGAAGTGGGAAAAGGAGGAAGGAAAAGCTTCTCAATGAAGGCGATACTGGTGGTTTTTTGTCTCTCCCTCTGGCACCAATGGGACTCTTGCCAAGACTTGGATTGTGGCCCAAGAGAGTGCCATGTGTCCCACAGATGGGCCTTCTAAATATGAAGGGGACGTCATGTACAGATGGCCAATTTTGCCTGAGTTGAGTTTGGAGAAAAATGGCCAAATCTGCTCAAGACTGAAACACTCCTAATGAACCTCTTATTTTAAGACTGAGGAAACAGAAGTGTCTTATTCCATATAGATGTACACATCCTCATGTATGGTATTAAATGTGCATACACTTAACTGTAGTATATTTAGCCTGTATAATGAGTGAGAAGGACAACAGATGTCCTTTTAGTGCTCTTGTTTCAACAGAGGGAACAAATTTAATATAAATACACTCAGCTTATTAAAGATAATGGTGCCACCAGATTGCTTCTTTGCTTCCATTTCTTCCATCCTGTCGTTTATTTATCTTTTAATCTGCTCTGACCAAAAGTCACTTATTGTTGTCTCAGACAGAGGCAGCTTGTGGGCGTGCCATATCATATCGCTCACTTGATTTGATTAAAAAAATATCATGTCTTCATATTAACAGTATTGCACCGTGGTGACATATTTACATCATGACTAAACACAGCATCAGTGCATACGGTTGGAAGCCACAAGTGAGTGTGTGGAGGGGATTTCATAACATTAATCACCGGAGAAAAGGAGCAGAGGCTCTAATATCACACAACAAATCATCTCATTACTAAATTGACCAGAAGACAAGACACATCAGGATCTGTCTGATTCAGCTGAGGTGACGATGACTGATTGATCACATCCTTCACCTCGTGGCAATTAATCAGCTAAATGCTTTTAGTGACGATATCAATAATTCAGACTGCTCTGTGAGTTCCTTTCTGCACTTCTGCAGTTTGTTCAGTCACAGCAGGTGATTACTCTACTACTGGACAAGAGCAATCACCCTCTATATATAGAGGAAGCCGGCTGTCTACTCTGAACTGATGACGAGGAGGTGATGTCATTATTCAGTGTAAGATGTTTTCTCATGGTAAAGTTTCACATGATAGGAGTGCGAGAAATCTCAGAAGGATATATTGTGGCAAAGAAGACCCAACCAGGAGTGCCTCATGAGTGCATCATCATCCTCAGAGTTTTCAAAGTAAAAGAGCGTCAGCTGTGTTTCCAAAATTCTGTGTTTTTGTCAGGTGTACAAATTGCAAAAGTGATGCGTTTAAAATTAAAATGTGTTAGTGTGGATATAGCCTCTTACAGCAGTTCTTCAGTAAATCCTACCTTTATCATGGGTTTGGTGTTCAGTATTTGGTGCTGAAACCATTTTAAAGATTTAGTTTTATTGATTTCTCTATCAATATGAAGTTTAAGAGACAACTGAGACTAGCAGGAAAGACTAAGAAACTAAGACCTATCTAACCAGGTGGAAACACACCTCTACATTCACCACACTGCTCTTACAAAACCATATACAAATCATCAATCTGGTGCTAGCGGTGCAGCACCAATATTTGTGATTCAAAGAGGCTTTTAAGTAACAAACCTCTCTGCTCTCTCCCAACATGGTGAATAAGTTCTCTGATGTAAAGCCCTGCAGCTCTTTTTAAAAAAGAAATATCAGAAAAATGTAATTCATGAGCACATGAACAACTGCAGCCGACAAATGCTGGAGACATTGTGCACGTTCCTGACACAGTGTGTGATAACTTCAGTGCTCTGGCTGACACCACTCCCTCATGGGCTCTTCACACCCTGAATGTCCATGCATGTTCCTCCCTCTCATGAGTAATTTCCTACATTCTTTCTCTCAGTTGAGTCTCAGCCATCTCCAGCTACTAAAACAGGTCCTATGGGTGGACCGATCAGCATATGGATTTTTTGCAGCAGTGGATGGTGTGCTTTGAATAATGCCCCAGTGAGGGATGCTTTGGGCAGTTCTTCAGCACCAGAGAGGTAGTCGATACAGGAGAAATTCCCTCCCAGAAGGCCAGAGATCAAACTACAGAGGCAGCTGCTGGATATAAGAATCCCACTCAAACATCCAGCATCCACTGACTGCAAATACGCTACACATGCAAGACAAGGCCCTTGAAAACACTTCAGTTTAGGCTTAAGGGTGGATGTCAGCTCTGCTCCTGCCAGCTAAACAGCTCCAGCCTTTGATTTTCCAAAACATTTCTCTTGCACAGGCTTTAAAGCACAGACTGAAAACAACAAACACCAAAAAACTAGGCTGTTACAAGGTAAATGTGAAGAAAAATATTTCGAGAATACATCTTATACTGCTGCTTTCTTATCATCCTGACGAAGAAGTACAATCTGCCAACTTTGCAGCCAACAATGTGTTTCCCAAAGATGGGCATTTTTTACATTTATGTTTAGGTAAAGAGGCCCTCTGTGTGTTTTTCCCTGCTGCTGAATGTGATTCCAAAGACAGGTTCTTTCCAAGTGCTTCAGCTATAATAGTGTTTACAGTACAAGAGATTACAACACGCCCTCTGAGCATCACTCAGGGCAGAGTGGATGCCAGCGCGAGGTGGTATTAGAAAGTGGCAAGTATGGACTAGCCGGTTATTAAAGTTAATTTTAACTTTGCAGCATTAAATTGTGACAAGTTTGCTATGAAGACGCAATAAAAATAGAACCAAAAAAAATACATTAAAATTTAAGGAAAATGGTGAGAAAATCACATCTAACGAACAGCACAAGAAGTGTTGACTTTCAATATTTTCCCCAAACCACAAACTTTTCTTAACCAAGGCTTTCAGTGGTGTCCTACACCTACACCATAAGGGAGAACTGGTGTCTTGTGTCTGGTATAAGTCTGGTGTTGTCCTGTCTTGTGTGTGTCCACTAGACTTAACACTGGTTGATGCTTAATGCATGCAGGCATCAGAAACATGGAAGTCAGTTAAATCTTCAGGGAGTGTAATGAAAAGAGTTAATTCAATAGGATCTACACTATCTGAGTGCTCACTGTGCCGACATACATGTTAGCTGAATTTGTTTACATATGCCTATAGCAAGGCACTATTATAATACCACAGGGATCAAACAGCGCACTCTCTTTAATGAAAACAATGAGCCAATACATTAGATTATATGGCTGTCATGCTGGGCTATCACTCAGGAAAATGCACTAATCCCACATGAACAACTGCAGCCAACAGCTGCACACTTCCTGCTGCATCCAGACATGCCCAGCAGCAGGCGAGGAGCACAGGCATTCACAGGCATTCAGCCACAGACGGATGAAGAAGAGGTCAGGGACAGCAGCCATTATTTACATGAGGAGACTCACTGGGATACCGTCTGACTCATTTCTGGATACTTCACTACTACTTTATTGGCTGCAAAACACATTTTGCTATCTGGTTAGTAATGACAAATGAGGTCACAATAACTTTTCCTAAAAATAGATAATCTGATCAAAGAATGAGTGAGTGAGAATCAAACACTGATAGCTTGACAGCTGTGGATAGTAACTTAGCTGTTACTTAAAATTTAAGTAACAGCTATACTATCCACAGCTATAAAGCAATAAAGCTGCAGGGTGTACATAGTATTTAATACTATGTACACCCTGCACCTTTATTGCAAATTGTGAAAGGTCGATAAATTCATTTTCATACTTAAATAAATACAGTTTCCTCTCTATGTGGTCTGACCTTGTGGTCAAAAACAATTTGAATATTTCAATTATGAGATTGATAGTTTTGAGTTATAATTTAATGCTCTTAATTTAATTTTAGAATATCAATGAATCTACATAAATCACACTGAATTAATAAAATTAATTGTATCCCCAAAGACTTTGTGTTCAAGGACACAATACATCCACAGTATGTAGTGTATGACTAAACTGCATTTATACAATGTTTATTTTCACAGTTGATTAATCATTCAAATTAATCAAATTTCAAATGTCAAAATATGGTGTGAAATGAGAAGTGAACCCAGTGCCTGTCTTGTCTGTTGTGTGTCGTGTACACAGATATTCAACTGATGATGATATATGATGAAATAAAGCAGAAGTTTGGTCTTTTTGCTCAGCAAATGTCACATACTTTTGAAAAACAACCTCCAACCTGCTACACATCAGTGATAAAGCTGATTTATCAAAAATCCCCATCAACAACAAATTTATACATGTTGTTGCTTGGCAAGCTTGGATGCCAAGTGTTGGACACCAGTAACCTAAGATGACTTTAGTCAGACTCAGAAAGCTCTCCATCAAGAATGACACAAGTTGTCTCTGAGAGGCTTCACTGAACAAAATGGTACAACTTGTTAGCCACTAAGTCCCTGGGCTCTGGAAAAGCTTCCGTTTATCCATTAAGAGAATCTTTGGGGATGTTGTCACATATGACAACTGTAAGAGACACAGGAGACAAATAAGTACTACAAACAACAAAATCAATAGTTCAAGTCCTTGAATAACAGAAATATTTGTTGTTGTATGAGTATTGTCAAAGCTTGCTTGAAATGACGTCAGTCAAAACACAATTAAAGAGTAAATCTAGCTCTATACATCTCACACTTCCTCGGGTAGTTGCCTCAATGTCTGGTTATGGAAACTGTATTTCCCCTGGAGGTGGAAAGAGTAACCACTAATAGAAGGTCAGGATACAGCTACATACTTTTACTATGTAAAACCATCACTAACACCTAATCTCTGTCATCTGAGACAACTGACACAGCCATCAAAACACAGCATTAACAATAATGATACTGGCTGATCAGTCAGCCCAAGGCAAGTAACATTAGCCACTAGGGTTTTACTTCAGCTTGTATGGCTTCTGCAGCAGGGAGCAAACACCATTTCTAGTGAGTCAGGATAGAGTTAATGAATCTGACTAAGCAGTGACCAAATATGTGGTAAATGCCATACAAGCTTTGGTTTAGGTTTGATTGTTAATTACCGTTATTTCTACTAGTGTTGGTGTCAGGCTCATCTGGTGCCTGGTCCATAAATCACAACTAAAAGTTGCAGGATTGAACCACAGTGAACTACAAAGCGTACATTGATCATAATGAAGACACACATCACCAAGTACAAAAGTGTGGCTCGTTGATATGTTTTTAATAGTTTTTAGATGAGAGTGGAGATTTACTGCACAGAGTAATGAGCTTTCAGTTTTGGCTGCACACACAGCACTTATTAGCTGAATCGGTTTTATGTAGCGTTGGGTCTTTGCACTGGATTTCATTATTTAAACAGGGAAAATGAAGGATATCACCAACCTTTGGAGAT
Organism: Selene dorsalis; assembly: GCA_900303245.1. Taxonomy (NCBI): domain Eukaryota; kingdom Metazoa; phylum Chordata; class Actinopteri; order Carangiformes; family Carangidae; genus Selene; species Selene dorsalis. The sequence continues at coordinate 94,159 of OMNW01034839.1, read as the reverse complement.
ATGAAATGATGTCCTTTGCTGTCAGTTAACAGCCTTTTAACTAAACTTGGGCGGACTGGCAAAACGTTAGTCCATGGCCACTGCACATGTTTACCTGTAAGTGTGTGCTTGAAATTAAACTACTGTCATGTGTAGAGACTGTCACTGTCCCTACTGTACTGTATCATGTCATGGACCATGTATCTAGAAATGGACTGAATCATGGGGAAGAGATAGACACACAGCCCTAACTTTCACAACTGCTGCCCTATCATTTTAAGTTTACACAGTTAACAAGTCCCTGTTTTGTTGTTTAAATTGCAAAGGGAACAAAAAGCTTGAAGGCTCCCTCAGAGCGCTGACATACACTGAAGGATAAAGCCTTGTTTGGTTAAAAGTATTTCATAATGGCATGAACCAAGTAAGCCTGCCCTTCGTGTCTACTTTGGGTTCTGTAAATGTCATCGTAAAAGCCCTGCCGCTGCCCTGATTTACTGCACAACACGGTCTCTACCACTAGCCCATTCCTGTAACAAAACATGACCATCATACTGATGAACAGCCTGTTCAATCAATAGAGGTTGGTGTACAATGCATCAGCCAAGCTACATGTTTGGGTTTCTTCTCGTACTCAGGATGGGTCCATTTCCATACAGCAGAAAAGCTTTTAGCCACAAATCGTATTCAAGCAAGTGCCCTTCAAGGCTCATTAGGGGGGAGGTCAGTTTTGACAGAGGCTGGTTTAGAAGCTCTTTAGCGGGCCAGGTCTTTATCAAGGGCCAACAATCTAATCCAAAAACAGACAGCTTTACTCTGTCTCTGCAGGAGGTAGAGGGGAGATGAGGATTAAATAGAAGTAACCCAATTAAGACAAGGCTGATGGAGTAAAAAACAGGGATTTAAGAGAAAAAGACGGATAAGGTCGGGACAGAGTGAGTGTTGTCCTGTTGTGAGATACAACAAGGAGACGAAGGAAGGTTTACATTTATTTAAAAACAGTAAAGCTTGCTTGAGTCAGGTAATCCATCAGTTAACATAATGTCTACTTTTACTGGTGGAGAAAAACGACACAGATAAGAATGACAATTCTTATCTACCACTATTTAAAATTGATTTAATTAACAATAATGTTAATCTGACCAACCTACAGGGCACAGCACAGCACCCAGAGTGCGTACTGCTACTCCGTAATTCACCTTCAAAGGCAGGAAGCAGGTGGGTACATTATGTTGGCTTGATAATTAGCTTTTCAAGACTAAGGTGAAGTATTTCTTTGAACTGCATTACCCAGAGTGCTCCATCAGCAACAACTGATAGGAGTCACCAACACACTCTTTACCCACTCAGCAAATCTAAATTAACTAAAAGAATCCACAGATGAACTGAGACAGAAACTGAATATTTGTGGTTACACCAATGAATGTTTGACATTTTTGCCTGAAAAATAATCTGCATTA
>OMNW01034839.1:46746-85462 GCA_900303245.1 Selene dorsalis | reverse complement strand
AAGCAGGCTCCTCGTGAAAAGGTTTTTTTTTTTTTTTTTTTTTTGCAACTGTTGGCCCATACATTTTCTCCTTTTGTAATGCCTGTAGCTCACAGTGCTCTGGCTCTTTCCTCCTTACCCCGAAGCATGCCCCAGATACCACATTCCTAAAGAAATCTAAGCTCGGGCCCCTTTTGATGTATAAAGCCTTGCACCATTCAACATTTTTATTGAAAATCTCAAGATACTTTCTATCTAATTGATTTCTTTGTGAAAGCTTTATATTGGAGGTCAATTTTTCCAAATAATGTCTTGGAAATGTTTCTTGGAAGGAGCTGGTACTGACAGAGACAAAGCTCTGGTTCGTTTAGGTGCTGCGTTAATTTTGTTCCAGATGAATTTCCATGACAGAAGTTGCTCCATTTAAACCAAACTGAATATCAATTACTCATTCACTCGTTATTGTCTTGAAAATTAGAAGTCGCGGCTATGGACTGATTAGTCTCCCTCTGACTTGTTATTCGTATAAAATTATATCGCTCTTTCCATGCAAGTTCTCCAGGAGATATAAATTGGGTTTAAGGGACCTGTAAAACAGTGCCACCATTCATTTATCATCTTAAACATTCTAAAGAATTTCAATATGGACCACAACAGCTGTTACTGAGCCTTTGAAAGCACCCTTCTTATGGTGTAACATGGGCAGCACAGTAAAGCCTTTCCAACATGATGACATACCGTATGTGTTGCACTGCGCCAAAACCCCAAGATTTCATCATACTGGGCAACTATGTCCTAACTGTGGGGTATTTTGTGCAGGGTTTAGTACTAATATTGAGAAATACTTTGTTGTTGTACTTTGTGATATAATTAGTGATGTATGTGCAGCCAGAACCAGTGAAGATTGTTGGTAGGAACAGGAGTCTCCGTATCTCAGATGTATGTCTGCAGTCACGTGACTGAGGATCTACTGTTACTAACTCCGGTCTCATTATTTAAATCTTTTTTTCCCCCTCTTCAGTCTCAACAGTAATTCCCTCTCCACTGAAGTAATTTCACTGCTACCTCAGTTCTGTGGAGGGTGTGGACAGGCATGTAGCTGCGCCCAGTGACAGATGGCACGGTCAGCCGTGTCTTTTAACGTGGCATCGGAGTGGATCTTCAGCAGGAGAAAATAACAACCCCACATCCACCCCACCCGCCCACCTCCCTTTCTGTGGAGGCACTCTCATAAGTCAGCTCTGGCAGGACTTTTTCAGTCAGTTTGGAAATGTTTTGCCAGAGGACCTCAGGCATCAAGTCAGCCTCTTCTTAAAACTTCATCTCGTATCAATTTCTTTCCTCTTGATAAATGACTTTTCAAACCATCCAGTAGATCTGATGATTTTATTGTTCCTCATCTCATCCTTCTCCACTTTGGCCTCAAGCACTTTGTTGTGAAATAAAGTGCTATAAAACCAAAATCATTCAGTTGAACTGTACATAGTTGTATGATTAATTAATAATTAAGGTGTAGCACCACTGTTTTACATTTATGCAACTAGGAAACAAAAGCTATATTCAGTCTAATTTGACAAGGAAATGTTTCATTATATATGAAATGACGATCCCTCCCATAGGGTTGTGATAAGCTCTCATTTTTGAATCCTGTTGACTGTGGGGGCTGTTATACTTCAAAAGTCGATACTTGTCTCTTTAATTCTTGGCTCACAGATGTGATGGTTGGGCCACAGGAATATCACTGGCCTTTGGAAATGAAGCCTGTTTTATAAGAGGGGAAAGAAAGTCAGAAGCTCGTGTGAATAAAGTCTTTGAAGTGGGCAGTAATCCCCAACCCCATCTGAAATATTTCTTTTCGGCTGTAATGGAGAGGAGACGCAGAAAGAGAGATGATTCCCCTCTGCCAAATCTTTCTTCTACTGTATTTTAAATCAGCAGTGCCTCTTTGTTATATCCCTCCCCCTCACTTTTGTTTTGCTCCGTTCTCTTTATTCTGGCCATCTCTGGTGCTGCTGTGAGGAGAGAGAAGGCATGGGAGGAAGGATAATGGTGTCAAACTGAAGATTTAATGGTCACACTGGATTAAAACACACAGATGTTGAGTACACACAGTCAGTCTATCCTGAAGGGAGACAGGTGTCAGGCAACAATCACTTTATTATCAAAGGATTTTAATGATCCATCAGCAAATCAGCTTTGTTTTCAGCTACACTCACTCAGATGTTAAGTTTGTTTTAAATGATTCATTTGAAATGAGGTTGAATAAGGTCAACTAGTTAGTGGCATGTCGGATTTAGTTTAGTATAGAAGAAGTGGGATTTAGTATTTTGAAAAGTTAGTTGCGAAGTTGATGAAATTTGAATTTTTCATGTTATTTGCCATCATACAATCTGATAGTGTGTATTTATCATACATTTTCTGCCTGATTTTATAGATAAGATCCTTTAACATTAACATCATGTAATATCTTGATATCAGAGTTCCATTTAACAACAGCTACTTCAAAACTGTATGTAATGGTAAATAACAAAGGGTTAATAAATACAGAACATGGTGTGTGTCATGTACATGAATACTACACACAGAACTACACGCAAGTATGTGGTGTCTTTGAAGAGTTCAAAGCAGATTTGAAATGTAACCTGTGCAAGCCAACATAGGGCTGATCGTCCAATGGCATAAAAGAGTCTTTGAAGTAGTCAGGATATTGTTGCTCAAGTCCATCATCATCGTCATCATCATCATCATCATTCATTTCCCTGCAGCCTGGAGTGAGCCCACACACTGGCTGCTCTGCTCACACAGATTGGGGGCAGAGTGTTTCACCACGGGGGTGCCAGACGGAGTCAAGGACCAATGGTTTGAACAGACTCTGTCAGAAGAAGGGCTGGGAATGCAAAAAAAAATGCCAGGGGGGCTTCAAGGACATTCTCCTCAGTTTGAGAAATGGATTCAAAAATCTTGTTTGTGCTGAACGAGGAAAATGTATGTTATAACTGTAAGAAAATTACAGCAATCACAGCTAATAAGCCCTCAATGAGAACAGGAGCATTGCTGTGCCAGACACTACATCACTGAGGATTCCTGCGTGCGGTAACTGTTTTTATTGCCTGTGCTGCTATTCAGACTGAAAATAGAATCGCATCGTGCAGTAACAAAGTGCAGTACACTGAAATACTTTCAAAGTTTGGCCAGAGACAACAGGAGAGAGAAGTGTTAAAATCTTCCTGGCTGGGCCTTTAATTAGTTTATTACCACACCATTCATGTTTACTGTAGTGATTATGGCAAAGAGAAAAGACCCTGTGATGTGGTGATCTCATCACTGTTCTACATTATCCTCATGTGTGCAAAGCTGCTGGTTTCAGCTGCAACTGATCCACATCCTCTCCTACTTGTTGGAACAGCACTAGTGCAAACTGGCCAGAGGAGAAAAGGAAAAGTCCACGAGGGCGGAAATGATACATTCATGTGCATTGCGTTGTTTTGTCACTGTTCAATTTGTGCTGCAATTTACATGTGTGTTTCTAGCAACCAAAACTGGTCAATAGAATGAATGCAATAATTTGCATTTACATTTTGTAAAGAATTCAGCCACAACAACCTGTGACTTTGAGGGAACTAGGCTGTATTGTGAATTTATCAAGGAATCCAAGTTTCAAGTTATAAGTATTTGTTATCAAAAAATCAACCCCATTATGTCAGTTTTTTTTCTTATTATTATTATTCTGTTTAAATGTATTTCCCCATATTTGGTTTGGTTTAATATTCAAGCTCTGGATCAACCAGGTCTATTCAAAGTTATGTCAATGCAAAATTTGGTTTTCACAATTGCTTTTCCATATGTGTGTTAACATGTGGACATGAGTCAGTGCCAGAATGCAATGGGTGAAATGTAAATTTCATATTAACAGTATAAAATCAGGATGTTGCATTAACACGACTCAGCAAAGAATCTATAGACACAACACTGACAGATGACTTATTCTTTTAGACTTTTTTATAGTAATGATTTAAACTTGGATGAAGGAACATAAAATGTGTGATGTATTTCTTAAAGAAAAACGGTGTTCCTTAAAAATTTTTTCATTACCTTTAACCAAGAGCCTTATACAGTAAAGAACTGAGCCTGAAAAACACAACAAATAAAAGCATGTACCTTTACCTTACATTAGCTGTGGTGAAATTTCCCGGGCTGGAGGCTTACTGGAACAATCACTGGGTATACAACCTTGAATTTCTGATTAGATTATATTGTAATGTTGTGTGTTCTTGTGTGGAGATGTGTGTATGTGCACAGCAGTGTGTGTTTTTGTAAGATAGAGGGCATAAATAGGTTATGGGACCTCTGGATGTTTTTTGGGGGGGAGGGGTAACTGATTGCACCTCCTGCTATTGTTCAGATCTTGTGACAGAGTTTGCCCTGAAGGGAGCTGCCATGTTACCATTGACCCCTCGGAAAGATTGTTGCCATGGCCACAAGACGCCTTAATGAACTAATGAATCACTCTGGCACACCTCAGCTCAGACACATCAGTGTCTCGTTGAGGGCACAGGAGGAGGGAGGGAAGGGGCGGGGCCACGACTCCATATAGACACAACAGTCAGTTTGGTTAAAGCACTCCATGGGACCCAGGTGGCCAATTGCTCCCAAATGTAGTGAATCAAAATTGTGTCAGGGCAGCTCTTAATCACCAGCAGACAGCACACTTCACATTTATTCTTCTCTGATTACATTAACAAGACATCAGGCCTGTGCAGTTTTCTACCCACGATGCAGAGACTATAACTATAACACTTTTGTGCACGCAATGTAAAATTTTTAAGACATTTAGTCCGATTAGTCGTAAAGGATTCAGTCCTACAATAATAATGCTTTCAATCCACATTGAATGAATAGTTCAACTGTACTGTGATAACATCCTTCCCTTCCTGATGTCTGAGGTGAAGTCAGGATTTCTCTGGTACAGGATCTGGTATAATCTGACCAAAAACCATTACAATTACCTTCCAAAACTTATGATCATTCACACCTGTCATGTGACAGGTGTGAAAGAAGGATGACTGGTCAGCTGTGCTGAGGTGAGAAAGTAACCCAGACTCCTCTGAGCCCTCCTTTCTCTTTTGTTGCACCATCAACAATGAGCCATCAATCACATTTGCCCCTAACTCCCACTTTCCAGAGAAGAACAAAGACAAACTACTTTTCCAAAGCTCATTAAATAACTTGCTGTGTCTTATTTGCTTAACCTGTGCACAAACAGAGATATGAGCTAATTCTGCAGGCGCAGCAACTGTGTATCCTGATGTTTTGTCATGTCTGATACCATCATGCCTGAACAGACACACATACCAAACACCTGCACTCTCCAACCATATCTGACAACCCACATGATGGCTGGAGAGGCTGCACAAAACACAAAGTTGTCTCTTTTACATTTCAGTTTGTGTACAGATCTGGAGGTGGAGATCCTTCCTTTGGCAAAGGAATCTTGTGCCTCCTGAGGGACAAGATGATGATCACGTGGTGAATTAGTACAATCTCCTTCACTTCTTAGAGCATAAATAACTTAAGCATGGTAAGCACAGCTAGAGAAAAGCAGCCTTACACATGCTGCGGACTGTCTTTGCATGCCCTCAATTTGCATTTTGAGATATCATCACACTCCTTGCACAATTCAGATAGCAGGAGACCTTTTTAATGCCAATTTCAAATGCAAAGGCCTAAAAGATGTCATTATCCAGATAACATATCCAGATGATCAGATGTAAATAGCCAGGTGGGAATGGGGCCATGAAATGAGTCAAGATAATGCAACAGAGTTGTGGGAAGGATTTTACGCTGCAAGGGTTCAAGTCAGAGGAGGACAGAAAACAATGTGCCAAAACAGGGCTGAAACTGTGTGGGCTACATATTAGGTTATTTCTGTTAATACTGCAAATAAATCTCTAAAGTGTATTAAAAACATGTAAATCCAGAGGCTTTCTTCCTTGGCTTTATAAATATGAAGGGAAAGTTGCACCCACAGCCAACTCCTCCATTAACACAATATAGACAGTTATAGTTCATTTTTTTTGTGACATTTCTCAAACAGTGTAGCTTTAATGATGAGGGCTCTTGAGTGTTTACACATGTTCAGTAATCCTGCTGAAATTTAATTCAGAAAAAAAAAAAAAAAACTGTCTGAACTATAGAGCCGGAGCCTTCAGGCAGCTCTGATAAGGCAGCTTTTGACTCCCTCCCTCCTCAGCCTTTCAGCTGCTGACAGCTCCACTGACAAGAAGTAAGAGATTAACTGCTCTTTTTCTCTGCCTTTTTTACAAGGTGAAAACCCTGCAGTTAAAATGTGTATTTACAAAATGTACGCAATGTCTCCAGCAGACACGGTCACAGACCTTTTACCTTCTCACACACTGACGTGAGATTCGGTTTCTTGTTTATGTACTTAATGCTGCATTATAGAGGGTCAAAACCGCACCCCTCGAAACTGGCCCCCTGTTACTTGAGTGGCAACCCCAAGTGCAGTTGCTAACACCATTAACCTTAAACCATTCAATCATCCAATCACATAAAAAAGTCAAGAGTGTAGTATTCCCAGAGCTGTTAACTATTCAGCTTTCCCCTGAAGTGCAGCTTAAAACTGTACGTGTAGGTTTTTTTATCCTCACTGATCATCTGACAGTATTTAACAGGCCTGATCACACACAGTCCATTCCTATTCAGGATTAGTCATCCAAGGAAACACTCTCACTCTTTAACCTCTTATTATTGGGTTAGCTAAAAGAAACAGTTATTCTGCACATTTATTACAAAGCCCATTGTTTTCTGCTGTTTTATTGCTCTTTTGTTCTATTATTGGTGCAGTTTTTATTTTTATGCAGCAAATATATGGGAAAATTTAATTGTGAGCAGATATGTTCTATATATACACATCTTTGCAAATCTGCTGCTGCTGATCAATGCAGCTTCATCCATTAAAGAAAGTTCACTCTGAACATAGTCCAGGCAGCAATTACGGTTCCTCATTTCTAGGAGACAGGGTTGACTCTTTACCCTCCCTGAGCATCACAGACAGCTGTGAGACCACAGTGGCCCTGTGGTTGCTTTGTCCAGAACGGTTTTTATAGTCTGAGGCATCCTGCAGCTGCCAGCTTCAAGTTTGTACTGTTTTTAAGGCTTAAGGTTTGTTTAGCATGTATTTATGGGGGGTGAGCAATCCTAGCTGTGATGTCTAATTCTATGTACTGTTGTTTAAATGTACCATTGCTATTGTAGAAAACCACAATTAAGAGAATTTAAAAAGTTTGGCATTTACCTTAAAGAAAAGAGGTCTCTACATGTAATTTAGGGTTTTGAAGGATAATCCAATACTGATGTTTGTGTCTGGCAACAGGCTCAGGCAGACAGTTGGCTGGTCTGACAATAAGCATGGTGGAAAGATGTATTGAAGTCATTATCAAAGTAAAAGTAATATCACAGTAAAAAATACTGTTTCAGGTCTAAGTCCTACATTGAAAGTAAAAGTTAAGTAACGTAAGTTCTTCAGTGAAAGTAAAGTTGTATCATTACATTGAAAGATGTGAGTCATTAATATGATCAGCTCATCACAGGGGTTTAAGCAGTTTTTACTGCTTTTTGTTGGAACTGTTTCTAACAATCATAAAAATTGACGACTCACTAACCAAGCACTTTATTAGTACATGAATACTGGACGGGCCCTCTCTTTGCTCTTAAAACAGTCTCAGTCCTTCATGACATGGACTCCACAAGACGTTGGAAACTTTGCTTTGAGATTCTGGTGCATGTTGACATGACTGCTTCTTGCTGCATCCACCTGTGGTTACATATTACCAACAGACTGGGTTAGTTCCTGTTTGATTGCTTTGATTTTTCTATTAGTCTTTTAGTCTATTAGTCTATTAGCTTGCCAAAGGTTCGCTGTTCATGCTTGCTGAATTATCAAAGGTTAGCTATGACTGCTACTCTTAAAAATAGCAATTAAAGTGAGCCTGATACTGTCCATACATATCAGCTAATCCCAGCCAAGCTTGAGATGTGACGTGCTGCGGTGGCACACAGCAGTGACTTCATCAAAGTATTTAGGTTAGTAAAAGCCTTTGTAAAAAACCCCGGATGACAATAACAAGGCAACTCTGAACTCACAGGGGAATAGTACTGGTGATTCATAACAATATATTTCGAGTATCGATATATAATATAGTAGCAATATATAACGAGTTTCACGGCAGATAATGTCTTATTTAGAGGCTGCATTGTCCATGCCCCCAATGGATGTAAATATCTGAAGGACTCCAAGTTACACTAAAATTGTTTGGGTGAGTAAATGAACTGTTTTATGCTAGAAATAAAGTCCAGGTTGTAAAAAACGGAACTTCTCCTTTAAGGTCCAAAATCTGAGTAACTTGATCCTCCACACTTTATATGTCTCCATGAGTTACACAGGTGGTGACTGCTGGGGAAGCCAAACACTTCCCTGTTTAAAACTCTTCCTGATGTCATCAGTGATGCATGACTGTGGGGGTGGTCAAAAATCTTCTACACCTACTGTGCAGACGATATAAAGGCTCTTGTCCGATTTGGACCACCTGTACACTTTATTTACAAAATTATAATTTTGCACTGTTGTGCTAAGAGTTAAATGAAAAGCTAATTTTTTGGTCAGTCAATCTTTTTTTTGTAAAAAAAACTTTCACTGCCTGAAGTTGTAATGAAGTAGCAGGGGAACAGACTTTATGAGCACTTTTCTCTTTCTCTTTCTCTTTTTCTGAGGATGTAAACAAACTCGTGTTGGAAACGGGATGATGTGCTCAGACTACGCTGAGACTGGGGCTCTGTGATTCAACCAGCTATTTTAAAGTCATAGGCAATTATCGTAATGGTTTTCCAGTCAGTGTGGAACATTAGATTACTGGAAGCCACACTGAGCAGCTACAGTTTACATTTACATAGGGAATATATGTTTAGTGAGAAAACCTAGCAGCTAATGTTTCACTGAGTTTTTCATTTTATCTTCTCATAAGATCAGACAACCAAATTACAAGATAATGATAATAACATTTTTTATTATCTGAATGTAACCAAATTTAATAGCTTGAAAATAATATGATGTATGTAACTAATAGTCTATTTAGCAACTAAGGTTGCTGACATTTTTCACATTGCAATGATTTAAATTCTTTTATTTTATTTTACCAAGAAATTTAAACTCGTCACAACAGGAAGCATGACACTGATGTCTGGCACAGAGTTTTAATGGGCTGACTGTTGCATCAGGTGTGCACATGTTCCAAATAAAGTCTCTCTGAGTGTGTTTCGTTTTTGTTTTTGTTTAACCACAGAAAACAATGTAATTTGTGTTTGTGTTTAATTCATATGCTATTGTATGAACTTTTCTTACTGTTTTCATCTCATCTGTATAGTGAACACAGGTAGGTAGAAAGAACATGAAGCATCATTTCCATTTATTTAGAGCCATTGTTAAATGTGTGTATTCTCATTGCGGCTTTGTTTTGTTTTATTTGCTTGTGTACACCTCAGCTTAGCGTGGGAGCGCATGATGATTTAAAAGGGAAATGGTAACCATGGGAAACTGGAAATAGCAGTGACCAGCTTTCTCCAACAATGGCTTTAGTGAAAGTAACAATGACAACAGGGGCAAACGGAGGCTTTAGACGCCTTTTTCTTCTTTTTATTTTTTGTGCTGAAAATGGAAACAAAGGCAATAAACAGGATGTTGTAAAGAAAAGCTTTTCAACACGACAACACAAGCAGTGATGTGATATTTTAAAGCTGTCACAGTGGGGGCTTTTGTGCTCCAATTTGTCTCTGCAGCAGTGGAAAGCAACCAATCCATCCTCATTATAGTACTTCTTAAATTGTTTGGCTGCTGTAGGGTCAATTTAGGTTTTCAGTGACCTCAAAAATACTGACGCACGATGTACGGGAGATTCCACCATCATCAAAATGCCAAATGAGTTCACACAGCTATGTTTGTTCATCCTCCTACTGAGTTCAAGGACTTGGAGAAGCACCACTAAGGAAAACTGACTCTCCCAAGGGCATCTCATCCGTGTGCTGAGCCTGTAAATGCTAATTGTGCCAGTTCAGAGTCCACCTTTAATTAGGACAATTTCTTTTTAGCTCATAAATTTTACACTGGATTCTGGCTGAGGTACAAGCTTTAACTATTTAAGAAAGGTTAGCACACTCACTCATAAAGTAAATTGCCGCTCTTCATCACAAAATAACACATTGACAAAGTAAGTGTTTCCTCCAGTGATTCACCCTGGACCACTGTGTATATACTCGTTTATTGAAGCTGCACCTGACACGCTGACACTGCACTGCAGGAGGCTGTAGGGTGTTTATCCTGCACATTGCAGGCTGATTGTATTCAGTCAGACGGAGGACAAAATGTGTTGTGATCAGTTTTCTCTTGGCTCAGCCCAAATTGACCATCTGGCTTACCAAAAACACACAGTGTGTGTGGGAGTGGCCCCATTGACCTACTTCATTGTTCATGTTTTAGCACCTGAGGGCCAAATATTTTCTATATGTGGGTCAAGGACTCTGTGGGATGATGAATGATGATTTATATGGAAACATAGTGTGTTTTGAATTGTCTATTATTACCATAGAGTATGGATTTGTGGGCTTTGACACAAGTGGGGAAGTAAAAATGCATAATGAATTCTGTGTAATGATAAAAAAAAAAGAAAAAAAAGAAAGCTCTCAATTGGGCACACTATGGCTGAGTAGATTCAACCCTGGTGCATCACCACAGTCCAGGCTAATGTCTCCACAACTATAACTGCCCTAAAGTGCATGCTGCCCAAAGGCTGAATCCTAATGACTGTGGTGAACCTCCTACCTTTCTTCTAGCACCATCATGAGGTCAAAGATTTCACTTGTCCAATACTGGTGTGCAGAGCCACATACTGTAGGTGCATAACTAATGTAATTCCTGTTAGCCTCAGCTTCCCTATGTGTTTACTGCTATAAACATGCTCTCACACTGAACTAAAATGATGAATGTGGAAAACCTTCCTGCTGCACATCCCAGTGTCAGCAATATGTGTCAAGTTAACCTTATATGAAAATGAAATGATGGTGTCATCTAAAATGTAGGCCGTACTAAAAACATATAGAAAATGCAAATATAGAAATTATACAATGTTGACGGTATTCAAAATATTTGTCAATAAAAAAAATATATATCAGTAAATAATATGAAAATAATATCAGTAAATTCAGCCATAAAATGAGCTAATGTTAGTTGAAGATGTTTTGCAGAATAGGAGATCTTGATGTCATGCAGTCAGAAAAGCAGGATAGCATCTCTGCAGTGCGCTGAATATGATATGGACCACTGTAAAAGTTATCATTTTTTTCATCAGCACTGTGCCGGAGGGATTTTATGGTCTGACTCCACTGTGACAAAGAAATATTTTGAGCTGCAAAAATCACTTGGCAGCATGGAGCCTCCTCCAAAATGCTGTTTGATGGTTCGAAAAGAGGTAAAAATGTTAAGGCGCATGGCAAGCAAGTCTGCTCCTCACTGTCTGCTTTTGGTGGTTGCTATAGGAACCTGCAGTCCAAACCCCCAGAAAGCCAGAGTGTGTGTAATCAGCTCTACAGAGTGGGGGAAGTCCTGCTAGGGTTACTCCCAAAGAGCCGTGTTAAAATAAAGATGAATTCTCTTTTTTCTTTCACACTCTGCAGGCCATGAAGATCTCTCTCTCTCTCTTTTAGAGTTCTTCGTTCCTCATACTCTCATTTAACAAGTGGATGTAATCATGTTCCTCTCTTATTAAATATGCATATTTAATTTGGCACTCAGTTCATGTATCACGAGCGAATGAGGTGCTGTCGTGGGGCTACATTTACTAATGAGGGAGGGAAAGATCTGGAGCTATAGGGCTCCTATTTTGTTGAATCATTTACTTCAATCATATGCATGTATTCCCCTTCCCCTCTGATGGGCCGTGTACTCTAATCAATACATGTATGTATCTGAAGGAGGAATCTTACGGACTGGCTTCTGCTTGTCTGGGCTGTGACTCCCCCTCTTCTCCAGAGAGACAGAGGCGGGACATGTGCCAGAATTGATTCAGGGCCTCAGGACACGTTCACACCTGCCTGGATTTATCCACACCTCCAAGCACATTCTCCTAAGTTTTTATTGTTGGGGCAGGTGAGGACACAGTGGTTTAATGCCAGGTACAAATCAAAATTAAATATAATGATGTTATGATGATGTGATTATTGATACGTCTCAGATCTACACGTGATACACCTGGGATCCTGCACTGAAGTGTGCAAAGTCAACAACATCCACATTCCCTTCTTATTTAACCCTACTTTTACACAAGCAGACTTTTTCCTGCTAAGAAACTTCCTGACACATGACCTTACAGTACCATCGACCTTTCACCTCTACTGTGTTGGTCTTGCAGATCGAGTTCACAAAGAGTAATATCATAATAAATCTGTAGTTGCAGATGTTTTTAAGCTGTTTAGTTGTAGCTCTTTTACAGATACTGACAAATCAAAGACCCAAATAAATAAATAATCAAAGACCAGAAATGTGCCACACTGGAGGAGTTTTGTCAACCTGGCAAGCCAAATTTGGTTTTCATTATTAATTGCTTATAATTAATATACAACACATTAAGAGATGATTTATCAACCTACAGTGACAGCCTATGTATCATGCTGAAGCACAGACTGTATGTCATACTGTTTGGTCTTATTAATAGTTAGAACCATGGAAAGAAAAAAGAAAGAGCCACAAAACACAAACTATCACCATAATCAAAGTGCAACAGTGAGCTCTCCGGTCTCAGACCCCATGTGTCCATTAGATCAGCGTCATTCTTCAGAAACACCTCCTATGTCAGATAGAAGCTCATCAGCAGCTCTGCCTTTCTCTTTCATATCCTCGCTGGGCGTATTTGGGACCTACTCAACCACAGACACCCCCCTCGTCCTTCCTGCTGTTGCTAGAGTTGTTCCCAGGCCTGGAGAGAAGGTGAGTGCAGATAAGAGGTCTTTATCTTGGTCCCATTGGGAGGCAGGTTAAGTTTAAGGTGAAGGTTTGACATGGCGGCCCGTCTGCTCGCTCTGGCTGTTGCCTCCCTCCTCCTCCTCCGCCTCCTGATGCGAGGCTCAGGCTCAGTCCCCAATCCCCATGTCCTTGGGCTCATTCTTGACGGCCCCTACTGCTCTGGCTTTAATGAGAAAGATGAAAGAGGTGCAGGGTGGGAGAATACCCAGCCCTCCTCTTCCCCTTCTACCGCCCCATTCACTTTGCTGCTCGTCACATTTGTTCAGCCCAGCCTCGCTCTCACTGGCCCTGCAGCACTAACTCATCCAAGACTTTTTTTCCGGGGTGGGGGAGAAATGCTACTGTAATAAATTGGAAGTGTGGCTGGTTTCCATTTTAAATTTTTCAGGTATTATTCTCTCTGATCTTATGTGCAAATTTCTCTCCATCCTGCTTTCTGTTCTGGCTCCGTGCCTCTACTGTAGGTATGTTTAAATCATAAAGCCCAAGAAACTAAGCTGTCGAAAAACCTTTTCATTCTTTTCTTATAAGATCCTGTGTCGTCTGTAAGAATTTTAAACTGCTGATTACGTTTTTATTATTGTCTCATGCATTTAATTATCCTTGCATGTTCTTGCAAACCAATTCAAGTTTTATGTCAGTGTTCTCTCTCAACTGATCATTAACACCACCAGTACTGGGTACAGTTATTGCATTTAAACTCATAAATTTCTTTGGCATCATAAAAAGGTGATTCATTTATTTTTTCCATGCATTAAATGCACTTCTTTTGTTTTGCATAGTGCAGGTGTTGATCATCAGGTAAAGGTGTGAGTTGTGACCTGTACATGTAAATACTGGGCCACAGTGGTGCTGAGCATGTCTGGTCTGTACTTAGGTGTGATGAGAGGCAAAAATGTAACAAATGCACATACATTTACATAAAAGAAATGTAAATTTAGTCTCACAGTGACATGGTGTATTCACTTTTATATACCTTCTCACTAAAGGCAAAGAAAGAAGAAAAGTATCACAATAATAACCACAGTAAGTGTTATTATTATTCTAGATGTGGAAACAATTGAATGTTTTTTTTTAACGCTCAATCTTAAATATCCAAAAAATATTAACACCCAGGCCTCTAAATAATAAATCACCAAGATATGACCACCACCCAACCACAGAAACCCCTGAAGGTGCTGCCACCCACCAAGGTCACAATACAATACAACAACTAAGTGTGTGTGTGCTTCAGTCACTGAAAAGTCCAGCAATAGTGCCCTCACCAGGAAGCACCCCTCCATCAGGCAAAAGGGTGCAGGTGTAAGGCTCAACAAGCTCCTCTCTCCCCACTGACTCTGCTAAGCTCCTTCTCTTGGCTGTGGTTTTGGTGGGTCGTGGGTTGGGAGGATGGGAATCTCACTCATCCGTTCACGCGCATCCCTAATTAGCCATAACTGATCCTCTACACCAGCCCAGCCCAACCCAGCCAGCTCTGAGCCAATCTGTGCCCCTCAGCCATGGATCTTATCTGCTCACTTACATTACCTGCCTGTGGCATTCAACCCTCCAGCTCATTTATATGGGTCACAAAAGTATAGTTTCATCTTTAGATGAAGCTAAATAACTTCTTAATAAAACAGCTGGTGTCATTTTTAGCAAACGCTGCTCAAACTGGAGGAAATAGAGAAGGATCAATACCCATTAATATGCACTAATGAGTATTTACAGCAGCAGGATGGTGTATATGTGGGACTGACTCAAAATAAACTATACTGGCCACATATTTGTTGTATTGAAGATTATCAGTTACCCACTCATACAAGAGATACAATGTGACATATAATCAACATAAAGATGAAACATATTCAAATTTTCAGTGACTTCAGCAACATGATGTATGAATAATATGAGTTTAGCTTTGTTTTATCTTTATGTATCCTGGACCTTTCCCACAGAATTAAATACAAAAAAACATTTAGAAGTAACTCTTACTTTTACTCTTTCTTTCTTCTGCTCATGTAGATTAACAGTTGTATCTTAAACAAAGACCAGATTAACATTAACATTAACATTAACAAAGCTGAGGCCTGATAACGGCTTTGTTTAAACTACACCAACTGTTCTGAGCCTTTCACTGATTAGTAACCTTCACTCAGTGAAATTGGTGACCAACATTTAATGGCACGTGAACAATAATTGCTATATCTCCACCCCTCCTCATCACTCAGTCCTGCAGCAGCAGATGGCAGAATCACCCTGGTTTCACCCTCAAGAGACGTGACCCATCTGGAAAAATGAGTCCCAGACTCTCTGTAAAACACAAGTTGAAGTAAAGAGAGGTGCGATGTTGTCTGTCCAAATATATAGATGAGATTTCAAGTTTTGTGGAATGAAATTTACAGTGTATTTGGGTCTAGAGAAGGACTTGTACTGGGTGGTGTTTACATTCTGCTGTTATGATCCAATGCTTTCACCTTGTGGCCATTTGGATGTAATACACTAATGCTCTGAATTCATCAGATACTTATGTATTAAGATAATATTTCTGATTTGCTAAAACACTAAATTCTGCTAAACTGTCTGAACTGAATCCTCAGTGGTCTGAACCTGTTTACTGAGTCTATCACACCTTTGGCAAAACCATAAGTAGCTTTCAGGAGTTAGACAGCTGTCAACCAAACACAAGCACAGCACAAGTGCCACACAACTCAAAAGTGTTTGAAGAAAATAATCAGATCGGTAGAAGATGGCGAAGAGAGGGGGAGCTGAACTGTGAATATTTCTACCTTCTCTCTATTGCAGTGAATAAATAGCTCTGGGGCTCTGGATGTGCTCTGACCTCTGAATGCACAGTGGTGTTTTTATTCTCATCTGCTAGTGATTGAAAACTGTTCGGTTGTGATAAAGCCATTTGGAGGTGTGTTTGACTGTTGACTAGTTTGACTGAGTTTTGTGTTTAGAGTTTTGATAAAAGCAGAAAACGTTCCAAGAAATGTGTTTTGGCAAATATGAATAAGTGTAAAAGAACATGTTTGCATGCCACAGTGACTGTACACTGTTTGCCCGATCAATACAGTTAAATAACATAAGCAGCAGTGGACGGAGTTACAGCCAAGAGACATTACAGGTAGACCTATACGATCTTACCTGCAGCAGAGTGATAAGATCAAATAGTTTCTACCTCCACCTGAAACATGAAGTTACCTGTTGGAACAGAGATGACAAGATCAGGTGGGGACTTGGAGGAGTGTTTTATTGAGCACTTTGAGGCCAAAACATGGAGCAGCTGCTGAGCAACAAACTGTAGATTTCCCTAAATAAATATAATGTAAATAACATTATTTGTTTTTTTCAGTAACACTTCCTTATACGACTTGTTCAACTTTGACCAAAACAGACAATCTTACACTATTATTTAGTAACAACCTGTTTTTTTTTTGTTTTTATTGGCCAATCACTGTGATATAATTGTCTCTGGCCTAACCACACATTATTCATGAACAAATGAGTAATCATACAGACTTGAAATCAAACGGACGTGATGACTGAAAGTAGCAGTGCATAGGAGTGGTCCACAAGGACAACAAATGTAACATTGACAAAGAGCTCTAAAGACAATATTAGAGCTACGTTGAGTGTTCCTTAGACAGATTATTCCAGTCTTATAAGGTCTTGGACTTGTCCTGGTTGTTCATGTATTTCTGGTAAACCACTCCCAGTGTGGTGAAGAAATTTCCCATGAAGAGCACCATGTAGGAGCAGCAACACATCGCAACCTACACCACAGGAGAATGAACAGATAACATCAATCAGAGGCTTTACGTGGCTCTGATCAACTCTAAATACAGGAAGCAGGGCATCACACATGCAGCTGTGTGTATCTGTGTACTACACAGATTGAATGTTGAACATTAACAAACCTGCCACTCTTTACACTCTGGGAGCTGGAACATCTTGAAGAGTGTTATACTGTTGTAAAGCTGCCAGAACTGGGAGAGGAGGAGGAAGAGTCAACAGTCACCAGACACCAAACCTGTAACTATGTAATGTAAGTACCAAAAGCAGTAAACAATATTAAAAGACATGCTACTCACATGACCAAAGAACAGGAAAGGAAGGAGGAAGGTCAGGCCTCTCCACATCCAGGACTGGAAACCCTCTGAACACCAGGAAAGGAGAGAGGAGTCAATGAGCTGAGGTTTACTTCAGCTGTTATTAATATTAGAGATTAGAGATATTATTCCTCCTGCCCTTCCCCAGGTCATAAAGGACGTGAATGTGGCTCATATGTGAGATAAATGAGAACATCCAATAAAACCTTAAACACTGTCTGTTATTTCTTTTTCTTGCATAAATTCATAACATCAACATTTCTAATTACGACCCCACAAACTACACAATACATTAAAAACTGATGACCAACATGTACATGATGAGAGTCTAGAGGCTTGTCACTGTCTGGACAATATGGTTCATCCTCTGGAGACCATGAATGTCTGCACCAGACTTCAGGGCAATCCATCTCACTGTTGTTGAAATATTTCAGTGTGGACTAAAGGGGTGGATTACCCAACTTGACACCCTTAGCAGCCCTGAAGCCATACCACTGCTGTGGCTGAGGTGTGACCTGTGAGCGCCCTCTGGTGGACACACTACACAGAGACTGCGCTCCTTTTAACTGGACCTTAAAGGTACTTTGAGGAACTTTCATGTTTTGCTGGAATGAAGACTGCATTTCCCATGAGCTCTAGCGTGTATTGTCATAAAGACATTTAACTGGCTTTTTAGTGAGCAGTTTTAGGCGAATTGCTTTGGAAATGTATTTAAAATCCTTAAGAAGAGCCTCTAGCAGACAGAGGAGGACCGGAGCAGGCTGACTTTATAGCCCAGGATGGGTGCTCAAGTGTGGGTGAGAGTAGAGAGGAGAGACTCGGCTGTCTGGAGCATAAACCAGCCGCCGGGTGTTTGCAACTCGGGACAGAGGAGGAGAACCGAGTCTCAGTCAGGCTGAGGTTAGTGACACCGAGCTGCTCCACCTGCCTCGGCTGTCCCTGGTGTGAAGAAGCTTCTCACTGCCGTAAATTGCTCTGTCTTTCTGAGGAAATGCTGGACGAGTCGACCACTAAATAATAATATCAAAATAACTACAAAGATAAAACGATATATTTATAGAAAATGGACACATAAACAAGTGTAGGTAATGTAGATTCATCCACATTAATATGAGACTCTTTTATAACCAAAAGCAAGCTCCTTGTAGTCCCTTTAAACACAGACACTGGAAAGTCAGGAGATAACCTGAGTCTGGACAGCTCATTGTTTGCTCTGGAGAATCAGCTCATTTCGGATCATTCAATCAGATTTCTCCATAAATGGCTGACAACTCTGAAACAAAAATGAACTGCACTCATTTCAGGGCCATTGTATCCATTGTTATTTATTTATTTTTTTTTAAACTTTATGAAGCTGTTGTCATGTTGTCATGTTTAGACTGCTCTTGTGACTAGTTTTGGCAAATTACAGTGTATCATCAGTTGTGTTGTTTTTATTAGTTACTCTTGAGCCCAACTAGGGACAGGAATTAAGAATTGGCAATAGCTAATTAGCATCATAATGTTCAAGTACATTGTCCCAGTCAAAAAAAAAAAAAAAAAAACAGGAACTGAACTAAACTGTCTTGCTCTGTACTGCAGATCATTTGAGCCCCTTCTCCTCGTATTATTCCAGAGTCATTCAACTATAAATACACTGACAGCAGTTTAGTCTGGGCTCACCGACTGTAAGGTCCATGTTATGTCTTTCTCCCAGCGCTCTGAGTCTGTACAAACAGCCACTCTGGTAGTAGTACTGGAGGAACTGGACAAAGCCTACTTTGCAAACAGAACAGAGGACAAAACACACACACACACACCCAGAAGAACACAAGTACAACCATGACTTCACAGCTGGCCAAGATTTCTGTCATACAGTGTGCTGAGTGTTATTTTTCTCACAGAAAACAGACTTCTTCACGTTGGAGGCTACTGACAGTTTACACCGAAGCTCACATCCATCTAGTTATTCACACTGGTCTATGATTGTAAACAGTGCGTATTGCATTCTGTCCATTAATCTTGTAGCGTGGAACTGAGACCCGGCACGATTCTCTTACTTTGGTAAAGACAGTACGTCAGGAATTGGCTCCTGAACATCTGGTAGAGAACACCTTCAGGCCTGCGAACAAAAACAACAACAAACATCTGGTGATGCTTTTATTTTGGTTTTGAGTAAAAAATTTTACTTTCCATTTATTCCCAGGACATCAAGTCTATTACATGCATGCTTTTTATAAGTGCATTTTTTAGGTAAAAGGACCAAACAAGCCAGACACTTTTCACTTCTCAATCCCCAAGAGTGTAGGAAGAGTAGAGTCTGAGATCAAAGTGTGATCCTTTTGGCTTCACGCAAACTAACAACTCTTCACCCTGACTCTTCTAAGAGCTCTTTTGTGAGACATGGTGACTCAGTGTTTAATAACTCCTGATTCCAAAGACACTTTCTTAATGTCTGTATGCTGAGGGTTTCACAAAACTTTTCATTACTGCTAAATGAAAATTTTCCAACCTACACTCTGAATGTTGTTGTTCAATATGAACAGAATGAGGATTAAACCATTTTACACATCAATGCAGGCTTCACTTTGGTTTTCTTACCACTGCATATATCAATATTATTTTTTCTTGTCGTATTTTCCTTGTAAACATAAATAATTTATGAAAATTATGATAACTCTTTAGCACATTTTTCGATTGCCTTTAGTGCCTTTTACTGTTTACAAATCATGAAGCGCATTGTGTAATATGTTTTGTAAAAGGATCTCTTATGTAATATCCCCATGGAGCCTAAGTGTTGAAATATGAACTGATTTCCTGTAATGCTGGATAATTTATTATGTGCGCTTACAATTATAAATCACTGTGGTGTGTTTACTTTTGCATTTTGTTTTGTGTGAGAACTTTTTTTTAATATCCCAACCATACCTATCCAACAAGAGGATATATTATTGTAGTTTTATTTGCAGTTGTGTAAGGTGTGAAACCCTTGGATAACAGCACTCACCAAGTGAGCATGACTCCAGACAGAAAGGTTGACACATAGTGATGGAAAACCCACCAACCCTTGATCCTGAAACAACACAGAGGACAAAGATGAAGGATACAGGACTATATGAGGCCATGCAGGGCAGGAAACAAATAGACAAGCTTATAAGGTTACAGGCTATGTGTCTTTCTTTTTACATTGGAGGAGTCTGGAGGAAGCCTCCATGAGACCAGTTCATCTACTAATATCATAACAACAATAATGCAGATGGAGAATTCAGAGCAGACCTTGAGCCATTAGTGATGAGGATACTCTCCCGGATTGTGAGTGTGCAGTAGTACCACACCAAGAGGAAATTGAACAGAGCATCAAGAGCTCTGAAAGGAAAACAAACGGGACAATGAAGTAAACCATAACCAAACTGAAATACACACTGGAAATTATATACTCAATTCTTTTATTCTGCTGCAGTGTCAGTTTACAGCAGGTAAGAGTCAAGTATCTACACAGGATCTGACCAGACAGATACATTGTTCATAGTAGTCAAGTATATGAAAAACATTAGCCAGTCTATTGTTGGGATTTTTATGTACAGGGTGTTGTGAATCCTCCCTTTGCAACAACATGATTGTCTTGATATCAGCTGTCATAAAGAAGAGGATTGGCTGTTCCAGGGGGAGGGGAGGACATGTGTCCTGCAGCTGCCACCTCTGGCAGTCCTGAACTATTCTCTCTCTGACTGCCTCACATATTCCTCCATCACAATAACACCGCACACTGTAGATTATTTTCATCTGATTCCACTGACACCATCACAACACTCAAACATGTTTTAATTCAGGGCTGCAGGTGTTGTTGAAATCTCACCTGTAGCTGAACAGAAAGCGACAGGTGAAGGAGAACACGAAGAGGATGACGGTGAGGACCAGTTTAAATTTCTCATATTCATCTTTGTAGGCAAATCTGTTTGGTGAGACAAAAACGAGCAACATTAATGGGACGGTGACTTGACCAGGCTTTGACAGCTGGTTTTGGGTGGTAGGAAAATGAAGAAAGTTGAGACTTACTTGGACTGTTTGTTGAGGAGTGTTACGTTGACGTTTCCCAAAACAAGGGTGAGGTATAACCTACAGAGGAAGACATGACACTCACTATATTAACAGCTGAAACATCACACTGAAATGTGAAACAGTTGTAACAGATCAATAACCTGCCACAACACACAATCACTGTGCCAGAACAACATAACATAACAGACTTAACAGTCCAGCATACTCCATGTCTGCTGCACTGTGGACCAACAACATGACTGGCTTGATATTGGCAACTGGTATTGAGACAAACCCGTTCTTCTTTGGTAGAAAAGCTTCCATCTCAGTGAAAGCATTCACTCTGTCTTTGATGGAGTCTTCGATTTCAGCGATGGTGTCCACGTCCTCTGGACTTAACTTGGGTGTTGGATGGTTGTCTTTGCATCTGACAATGGGAAAAAAACAAAAACACTGTGATTGACCTGTATGTATAATGGTTAAAACACCTGCCCATTTTCACTACTACAGTCCTTGTCATTTGCCCTGAAGAAAAACGAAGGACCTGATCCCTCACTGGCTTCCCACACATGGATCAGTTGATGATAGATCATTGACAGCTGATCAACATTAATTACATATCAGCAAAAATGAAAAGTCTCTTCTCTTCCTTATTTGTAGCTGGCTTCTGAGTGAGAAGACGCACCGCTTAGTAGCAACACTGGACGACTGATCAGCTCACCACCTCACCTCAACTGTGTCAGGTGTTTAAGGCCAGAAAGTGCATTTCCCCTTCACATCCAATAAACATTCCACACCTCGTACTAGTCATCTCATTTTGATGTAGTAGCTACAGATTGTAATGATTAATTAGGCTGGTAATAAAAGCTTCTGTGTTTCTACCTTCAATAAAAATCTTGACATCTTTGGAACATAGTTATTTCAGCCTTTACCTGAAGATTTAAATTTGATGAAAATAGGAAAGCACGGTAACTAAACATCGGCCAGAATACACGGATGAGTCCAGTAATGGCTTTACTAGAGACAATTTAAATGAGCCAAAATTGTCTTTATTTTGCTCATTTTCAGTCCATTTGCCCCAAAGTTGATTTGAAACAATAATAAATGTTGATTTTGTTAGAGTCATAACTGTTGTTGTTTTTGTTGTGATTACAGCAGTGATGTCGGTTATATTATTTGTTTAAGTCAGAGGCAGAGCTATGATGTAAACTATTAAAAACGTTATTGGTATCGGTGGAAAAAGAGTTATCAGGCATCCCAAGATAAAATGCTGTCCAGCCCCTTCCCTGCCAACAAACTCTGACAGTGGTGTTTACACAAGACCTCAGAGTCTCTGTGGTGAGGAATATGAATGAACTGTATTTCCTTTCCAACATATAGGCAGCTATATTTTGAATTAGCTGAAGACATTTAATACAGTAGCTGTCGATCATCACAACCAATCCCTGATCAACACTTACTGTTCTAGTGATGCAGTCAGCTCTTTCAGTTTCTTTCTCTGACGTGCGATTGCACCGGAGCAGCTGTTTTGCAGTTTGGTCACTTCCTCAAGTTTCTGTTTGTATAGGCGATGGGTGTCCTGGAGGTGGAAAAAAAAAGAGAAGAAGAATATATACCGCTGTGATGAATCCTCCACAACAATGTTCAACAGGTGCACACCATTTTTTGAATGATTTTTTTTTAAATGTGCAAAAAATAATTAAGAAGCAGCTTAATCTGAAATTTTTATTATTGTCTTCTGTTGTTACTTTAAAATCCTTAAAGTTTCTTTGACATTACTCAAACTCCCTTTTGCCCCTGAAGGTTTCTCTATGTCACTGTATGTTAATCTTTTGTCTATTTACATTATTAAAGCTGTGACGGTGTTGGCATGTTAAAACAGAGGCTCCTTATTTTCCACTGAGCATGTGACATACAGTGGCTTTCAGCCAGTGTGCTGCACACTTCACTGTGTTTAATTGTGATCATCCACAGTGAGTGTTTTTGAAATAGTCTTTTATCTATCTATCTAGTCTGGTTTTACTTTGTATGAGGGATTAATGAAAACATAAAAACTGTCACATAAATGCCTCATGGTGATGACAGTGTGTTGATAATAGTGAGCTGAACCATGCTGAGATTTCAGACTTTCTTGAATGCCTCATAAACACTAATGATAACCCTACTATAAAGTCATGGGTTTTCTGATCTGTACAGGTGAATATCTACAGGTTGCTGTGCATCAGTAGACATGTGTATGTTCACCATGTTACAGTTGAACATACATTACAACACGCCACATTTCTTCACATAATCCGGTTTAATTCCTGCATGTGTGTAGTGCACTCCACGCACTCTAAGCTGTTGATCACCAACACAAAAGGCCATGTGGTGTTCCCCTGGAGTAACAATGATTCACATCGTACCTTTCACTTACTTTTGGTTTGTCTCTTGGCTGTCACAGTACAATTATCTTTAGCTTGCTGAGGGCGGATCCCTGTGTCGACGGAGTGCCCACCCACTCCAGACTGTTAGCTAAACCCGGCCAGGGCGCACTTCAATAGGTAAACTACAGGCTCGACGCGCCGCTGAACTTACCTGGATCTGCTGGTAGCCCTTCTCCAGGTCGTCCCATTCCCGCAGACACTCAGTGAAACCCGACGGACTGAACAACATGGTCTAGCCTGGCATCAGGAGCCTCCAGGAGTTGGGCAACACTTAAGATCCGCTGTGCAACAGTTGCACCGCTGTCAGCGTCAAAGCTACGTCCACGAATGAGCGTAACTTCCGGTCAGAGCTTTCACGCTAAAAGCCTCAGTACGCTTAGATATTGTTAGTGAAGCAGCAAATAAAAAAGTGAAAAGAAAAATAAAATGAACAAAACATATGCACAAAACATACAAACAAAAGAACGAATGACTAAATAAATACAATCAGATAGTGATGCATCATTACATAATTACAGAACAAAATAAAATAAAAAAGGTTTTTATAGAAAAAATATGATAAAACAGGTTTAAATGGAAACTATTCTGCAAAAAGAAATTCTGCTTTTAGCATTTTAAGTATGTCAGAGAATTCATATCAAACAAAAGGAAAAATACAATACAAACAATAACAGATTTATTGTTGTTTGTTCCTCTGATAAATGACAAAAGGTGGTGCAATATCCGATTAAATGTGCAACTACGAGTATATATATATAAATTCATCTTTATTTTAATTTGATATGTTGTTCTGAATGTATTTTCTTATATTTTTCTCTTTTCAGTGCAGGTGAGCATACAGCATACACTACCGATGGTGACTTAAATGATTTTGTTTCCTCTGTGTATTTGTACACATCTAAATTTAAATAAAGTTAAATAAACTCCTTATGTCAGCTCCTCAGGTCTAAAACGTTTCAAGTCTCGCCACTTTTGAGCGTCTAGTTATAAAGATACAGCTTCCGGTTTCATCATACCTAACGAAGGTAAACTTTAGAGAAGCGCGTGCGATCTGCGCGTTGGACGACGAAATTATTTCCTGGGTTTCGTCTCTCAGGCACCACAACCTCCGTTATTAATCCATCCTCATCAACCCAGTGTAGCCCCAAACGACTGCCCTGACCTCAGCCATGTGCAACAGGGACAACTCTGTAAATGACACTTGGTGATTGGTCAGTTTGTGAGGGAGAGGACTGCGTCTCCTGCAAGATGACTTTCAGGGCACTGTCGCTGAGTCTTTGCATTTGGCCTGTATTTTTAGAGCAGATGTTATGTAACAGTGGAGACAGGGGAAACTGTCATCTGTAGTATTGTTAGCACCTCCATGGAGCCATGTATGGACTCAAGCACAAAATGATTTAAATAAACTTTGAGTTACAGATATTTGTTACAGCCTTAACAAAAGCATAAACAAAAGTACAACTAGAAAGCATGAGGCATCACTGTCACTATCTGTGTTTCCATTCATATTAGATCACTATCTGTGATCACTATCACTGTCTGTCTAAAGTTTTAAAAGCATTTCATAGGAAACATGTATGTAAACCTCACTGAACTTTTGAGGAAATGGTCTAAACACCCATTATTTATTGTGATTACGTAAGTAAAAAAGGGAGAACAGACTTTATCATGAATTCAAATAATTAGATATTAACCACATGTAATTCACCTACATCACTGCATTACTTCATCACAGTTGTTACTCCTCTAATGACAATAAAACCCACAGTGAGAAAGGCGTGTTTGTTTTCACACCAGCACAACCGCAGTTCTAAACCTGCACGCCTGCCAGGAGGTTTTGATACAGTTTCTTGGCTTGTCTTTCACTCAGTAGAGAAAAGACATGTAATAAGTACATGAGGCTCCTGTATTTATGTGTGTTTTTCCCAGACACATCAGTGAGTGAAAACTCATGAGCAAAATTAATATTTCCAATTATATTGTTCTGTTACCAGTTTTGTACCTTAAGGCTCCCAGTATTTAATAAAATACCTCTACGCTCTTTATTTCTGTCTTCCTCTAAAATGCCCTGTGGTTCAAAACAGTCATCAGTGTTACTTAATTGTTACCTAATTCATACAACAACACAGTAAATCACAGACTGCATTATCAAATATTAGCAGAAAAAATCCACGACTATATCAAGATGTAACAAGGCTGCACATGTTGACTGTCCAATTAATTTGGTTAATGTTAATGCCACTATTATTCAGTCCTGTTCAGACTTTTAAATAGGTGATCTGCTCTGACAAAGACTTTTTGACCTTTACTGGATGCTTTATTGTATTTGTTACATTTCTAGCCTCGCTGACCACTATTTAAGATGGGTAAACACCCTACTGTATGTGTGTACAGACTGTTGTTGTTAGGGTTGTAGTTGTATTTTACACTCACTGATGCTTTTACACAAATAAAGTTCCTGAAAAATAAATGAAGTTATCTGAAGCTGAAGTTCAATATTAATGGATGATGATGTAATGCAATAGAAAACCAGTTGTCTTTATTGAATAGGCACTAGTTGCTAAAAATCACGGCCAGAGATATCAGTGACTTTTGTTCCCACAGTGTGAATCTCCCATTCAGACAGCTGCTGCAGAAACCCTGTGTTTGGCCTCATGGTGGGTTTGCATTTGAGCATGTACCTCCAGGCTCGCTGAAAAAAGTCAAACCAACAGCATTATGTACTACACCAAATATAATGTTATATCTAATACATTTAATACCACATTGTCTCTCTGTGACCCATGTCAGTCTCATGTCTCTGGGTTTATAGGAGTTTGATATAGTGGTATAATGTACTGTATATATACTTAGGTGGGACATTAACATTGACATTAAAACCACAACTTGGTTTTGTAATTTTTCGTATCTTACAACTTGCCAGGTTTTCTACAAATTAAACAGACAAAATCCAGTATCAAATGCTCAACAGTGGCACATAGAGTTGTTTGTAGGAGAGATGTTTTAACCTTTGGTCAGAGGCAGGCTAACTGTTTCCTCTTGTCTACTGTCTTTATGCTAAACTAGGCTAATTAACTAGCTTTCTTTGAGGGGATCCAACTGCAGATCTCACATTACACAAGTGGAAAGAGAGTTAGGCTCCACATAATGTAGTATAAAGTATATATAAAGTTGTGTTATTTACATTTTTGATCCTAAAAACCTAAAAGCAAATAAGATATATCTCCTTTAACTCAGAGAGTTAGTTTTATTTATTTGTAGTGTATTTAGTTAATTTCCAGCTGCAGTCTTTCTTCTAAGCTTGGTCCAAATTTCAAAACTGCTCTAAACCTCTGATTCATATCCATCAACACACTGTATCTCCTGTGTTAAACATGACAAATGGTGTTTCTTTTTGTTCGTGCTGTATCTGTTTCTTGGACACAGTGACAGTGTGCAGCATCACAGGTTGTCAGGTTTGGTACCACTGCAGACTTATATCTACAGCACATGCTCACTAACCATATCTGCCAAAGTGCTGTAGCTGAGCACAATGCACACAAGTGCTGGATGGACAGATG
This sequence comes from Selene dorsalis, assembly GCA_900303245.1. NCBI lineage: Eukaryota > Metazoa > Chordata > Actinopteri > Carangiformes > Carangidae > Selene > Selene dorsalis. The sequence continues at coordinate 58,299 of OMNW01034839.1, read as the reverse complement.
CACAGTTTGACAAAAACAGTAAATCCCCTTAAAACCCACAATTTTTGTTTTATATTTCTGTTCAGACAAGATAATGAACTGCTGCATGTCCATGGATATGAAATCACATTCCCAGCTCTTATTCTGCTTTGGAAACAAATCATCACCTTGAGTTGACAATGTCAGCAGACTGCTTGCTTACTTTTAATACTGTAGAAATCACAGTGTATGGCACATAGTGTTACTTTATAATGCACAGACAGAACTCAAGTGAATGAACCTACTTACCTCCAGTGTGTATTTGTGGTGGTACATGAGAAAGGCAATGGTTACAGCAGCGCAGCGGCTTCTGCCCCGTCTGGAAACTATCAGGACACGAGAGCCCAAGCTGGTGTGTGACACTGAAAACAGAAGATAGAATAGAGCCCTGAGCTGAGTTACTATACTTTTTATATTTTATATTTGTATTTATATTCTTGATAACTGTGGCTAATATAGATGTGCAGAAAGCCTGATGGCAGTTTTACAGTTCTCCTGGATTAGGGCATTACAAACATGTGAGGATTTACAATCGTTTACTTAGTGTTTATAGTTCTACAGTAATGTGACTTACCGATAAAATTACAAATCCTTTCAAAACTTGAATATAAATCAGACTCCACTGAGTCGGCCACAGGGATGTGAAGCATGGTCTGGTTCCCCTTGAAGGATCTAGATATAAACAAATGCAAAGAAAATTCAGAACCAACCCAGCAACACAGACACATGACACCCAGAAGTTTCTCTAATGATGAGTTAAATGTTCAGTCCTGATGTACTCTAGAGTGTCGCTCATTGAGATGCCGACGATGGCTCTGATCTTGAGGTCTCTGAGGGTACTGGAGTCCATGCCTTGTTTCTGGTCACCCATATACAGCAGTCCTGCTAGGATCTCCACTGGATAGGTCTTCAGGTTTTCCAGCTCCTAAAGGACACCACAGAAATTCATTAAACTGTATTTACCAGCTGGAGTTTGAATCACATGACATTTTAAGGTTGGAAATCGATTTCATGTAAGTGAGGCCGGACTATCGAAGGAATGGGATGACTGACATGAAGCCGCACAGGTTTAATTATGAGTGTGTGATGCTGCATGTGCGTTTGTCTTACTGCGATGGTGTACATGATTTTCTCAGTCCTTAAGAAAGGGTACAGAGCTGAGAAACTCTGAAAGCCTCCTCTCACTATCTGGACTGGATACAGGCTAACTTTAACCAGGGCCTGCGCACATTCACCTGCTCTGCCTGCAACCACAGTCAGAAACCAGTCAATAACATCATGATCTTTATGAACTATTTTAGCTTTGATGGAACATCCCCAGTATAACACTGTAGCCTACCTTGTTCCTCCTGATAACAGCTACTGCTGCTGTCATAGACCACCACATGCTGCATGCTGTCAACCTCCACAGCCACCGGCAGCAGGAATTTGCCTTCTGAATCCTGGAAAGAGTCGTCAGCCAGAAGGTTTTGATTTCTGAAGCACAAAATAATCCTGGAGAGGATTAGTGAACTAAGAATCTCAGCTGTTATGCGAAGCTTGTCTTTGCATTTCTTTAACTTTGCACCAAAAGTCCAGGGAGTGAGTATGATTCAAAAGGTGGTTCAGGTACATTAAGCCGCTCTCAACGGGTGCACTACTTAACTGCAGCAAAGTCCATTTGCTTTTGATAAAACTAATAAATTACCTTATATACTAACAAAATCACAGTCTGATGTATTTCTTAAAGCATCTACAACCACACGTTACTCAAAAAAGCACAAGCACAATTTACTTCTAACTAATTATGCCAAATAAATTAAATATTTCCATTTTAAATATTTTTTACTTCAGGGCAATCTCGGAAAAGATGAGGGTCAGCGATCCCCCTGACTCTGCTCTTTGAAAAATGAATGCAGTGCATGACCTTAAACTGCACCAACTGAAGTCTAGCATTAATGGAGCAGTCTTTGATCCTACCCACCCCCTCATCCCAAACCTCATCGTACATCTTCACAACCAATTTCCATTTTTCCAGCTGCCCTGAGAGGTGGGCTGTGGACCGTTATCTACAAACTGGGGCCTCAGATGTTTGAAGGTATCTGGACTTCAGAGGCGCCACCTGTAGCTCCCTTTATTCTTAATGGGTAAGGAAGCATCTTGTGAGCTTTTTTCACAGGATGTCATTTCCAAATCCGATGTACACTCATGGGCATAGTTTTAAGGTTGATGTTTTTTTGGTTGTTGTTTTTTTTGCAAAAATGTCTCATTGTATAATATATGAGTAATAAACAGTAGTTGGTTCTATCATATTTTCCGTTTTTTAACAGTTAGTACAACCAGTTTAACAAGCAGGAGCATGGGAATGATTTGAATATATTTTTTTGCCCTTGGTTTTTCCTCTAAGACTGTATGGACGTAATATTACGGGGTGAAAAAGTACTTTTCATCTCCTCATAATGTAATCTACTATCTCCTCAAAATCTGTTTCAATAAAACATCACAACTGTCTCATTCATTTCAACCATGATGTATAGAGTTACTGATTTATCAATACAGTGAGATTTAGATGATCTCTTTTTTGTATTACTAAAACTTGTTTATTCCACTATTAATACAAAAACATAGCAACCAGTGTTTTAGGTGCATATGACTCATCTTAATTGAAGGTTATAAGAAAGTCATGAATCACAAACTGTGGATACAATATTCATACCGTTTTGACATTTATAGCTGTTATGATGTGACTTGTGTTGTAATCTTGGGTTTCACGAGCATCTAAAAAACAGAGACATACCATGCAAGTAGTCATTTACAGCTAAAGTTATTGAATAAAATAAAAGAAAACAAGCCAAACCTACCCCCCAGCACTTACCGATCAGACACAGGTAGTTGATCTCTGCCAGCCGTGACACACACCTGCACTGGTTGAGGAGGTTATAAAGTTCAAGTGGTTCACACATCACGATTTCAGCCATGACAGAACAACTAGGCCTACATGAAAACAACTGTCAGTGCCTAGTAGTTTGTTTGTATGAGTCCTGTTGCTAGGCAACTCAGCACCCTCTATCATTGGTCATTTGGTGATGATGCAGAGCCTTAAAGGTACAAATACCATTTTCTTGAGCATGTAAATGATATGTTCAGTCACATGTAGGAATAACAGTTGTTTTATTTATATTTATTCATTGTTAGATTTCATTGTGCAGATGGCACTTATCTTAATCAGCCATGAAGAGACTTTTCTTTCTATTTTAAGAACCATATGTCGTCTTCTTTCCTAAAACAAGCGTACAGTAGGCTGATTGTTGGTTAAACACAAAATTATTCTATTATACAGTGACAGAACAAAAAACACTTGCTCCTTAGTTATTGCTGCTTCAGCCTTTAAGCAAATAAAACAGACAGGACCAGATCAGCTCTATTGTGCCTCTTGTAAATGGTTACCACTCAATTTCATAGTTAATTAATCTCAATGGTTTACTAATGTTTAAAGCTCAAACAAGCAAAGTGAAAAAGGAAACTTTGCACAGTCCTTCAAAACCTTTTCAAAAAATGTTACTAGATTTTGCCACCTTGAGTGGTACCAAAATCTGGTTTGGCCCATGGACTAATGGAGTGTGTTCATGCGTGTGACCTCACATATGAGTGTTCTAAAATATGCAACAAATCAACAGTTAATGCTTGATTCAGTCACTGATAATCATCTCACATGAGTTACACAGCACAAGCACACTGCACAGTTGTTGATATCTGCTGTTTCTCAGTCACCTGGCTGAACGTCCTCCCTCACATTAAGTCTCTACTGATGATATGATGTGGTGGCTCACAATGTTTTTAAAATGATTAAACTTAATGTGGTGGAGAGATACACAATGAGGATGGTGGAAGCCATCCTGAACAACACAGATCATCCACTTCATAACACCTTCATGAATCAAAGGAGCAGCAGTGGTGGACGGCTCCTTTCTCTTCGTACCAGGACAGAGAGGTACACAAGTTCTTTTATACCCACAGCCATCAGGCTTTTTAATTCTACTGCACATGGTAGATGAGCTGACAGACAACTCAATTTCCCTTTGGGTTAATAAAGTAATTTGTATTCTTATTCGTATTCGTAATCATTGTCTGGATTAGGATAATAGGAAATGGGTTATTTGGAGCAGCCACAATTGAGGCCTCAGAGACGTGGGAACAAGATCTATAATTCTTGTTCTGTTTAAGAAAAAAAAAAAAGTATTCCCAACCGAATGTGCAGATACAAGTCTATAAGAGTCTGAGTTAGTGAAATCACAGGGAGGCAATATTAGATTAAACAGACTTAGGTTAGCTTTGGGTCAGGTATAAGAGGTAATGTTTGCACAGAACAGTGATGGTGGACATTTCTGCCCCATCTCTACCACAGTTTGAAAAATGTGTTTCAGTGTTCACATGGGTGCTGCACTATTGTTGTTTAGTATCTCCTCTGTTTAACTCTATACTGACACACATATGTGTTTGTAATAAAGAAAATAAATGGAGGTGATTGTTGTTTGTCTTTCATCATTCCACCATCTGCCAATGGCAGAAAAGCTGCAAAGTCTCAGTGCTGATTGAGCAGGATACAAATCCTTCATTTTTATTATGTCACCCAAAGCAATCAAGAAAACATCCTGTGCAATGCAGCTGATTTGCGCACAGCATAGAAATGTCGCACAGGGACTGAGGCTTGCTGTACATGTATTGACTGCACGTGTAGGTATTGACAGTTGCTAATAGTGCCCTGTTACGTGTGTGTGGCTTCCCTTTGTGTCTGTAGAGGTTAATTCCAAAAGTCCCGAGGCCCGAAATGAATCCATAGAGGGGAAGTAGGCCACAGTTATCTATTGAAAAACCGTCAACAAACGGTTAGTGTGCTTTGGGCCTCTGACCTGCCGAGTTCACTTCACAGCTCCGTTCCCTCAGCAGAGGGGCAGTAAATTATCACTGCAGATTAGGGATTACAGAGGGGTATAGTCATTTAAGCAGATGACACATTGAAACTTTGACATAATAGATCTCAAAGGGAATCACCATTATCACAAGTGGAAAATCCTGTTAGGGTGACAGTTATAACATACCCACATGGAAAATAAAGTGAGATTATAAACATCAAATTTCCCTTCCCTAGTCTTGCCTTTCACTTTACCTTCATATTAATTTCAGTTTGAGTCATAACATAAATTAGAAGCAGAGTCACGTGTGCTCAGGCAAGATGAAGAAAAAAATAGTCTGAGAGCTTGGCCACTCCCTTTACAGCACAGAAAACAAATGTCTTTGTGTTTTTTTTCTCTCTCATCTCTCTTTAAGACATCTGTCGACATGACTGTGAGACATCAAAATGCTGACAGATCTTCCTTGTCCTTTGACGAGTCGTAACGTCTTCCTTGTCTTGTGCAACAACAAAAATTTCCACGTGGCCCTTGACCTCTAAATGTCACACACGTTTCCTTTGCTCTTCGTGTCCTCTACATCTACTTCGGGGGGAAATTGCTCAACTGGTTGAATACTGAAGATCACATGTTTTTCAGAGATCATATCTTTTTATTTGCATTTCCAGGTGACCCAGAATCAAGATCTCAGCAGTTTGAAACAGCAAGTTTGAAAGTGAAGTTTGCCTATTGATCAACACCGCTCTGAGAAGCCTGTAGTTCTGAAAGCTGTGCACATGTAGTCCCATTACCAACACCTCGTCTATCCTCTCTTTCTTCACCATCCACCTCTCCTTCCCATTCTCTAGCTCCTTCATCCTCCCTCATTCCTCCCCCCTCCCATGCTCCCACGGTATCCCTCTCTATGCTTATTCCCCTCTCTCGCTCCATCTCTGTCTCGTGGGCTATCTGTTGACTGTTCAGGTAGATGCTGCTGTGGGAGACCATGATGCTTGTGTCTTTGGAAGGAAGGTGAGGATCCATGTCTCCTTCCGCCCCCAGGAAAGAATTCACGGGAGGCGTGAGCTGAACTGGCAGTTGATCCTGGCGGTGGCCTCGCCCCTGTGTCTGATCTTTCTGGTGACGATGCTTCTTGCGTTTCTTTGCCAACTTCAGATCCAGTGAAGCGTAATTGAGGTCAGGCTCTGAAGGCTGGTATCAGACACCAGAGACAAGAAAAGGTTGGTAAAATATATTTTTCAATATTTCTATGTTTTTAAACTACAGTGCCGCTGCATCATGCACCAGTTTACATTACACATTTCCTGCAGGGTCTCAAAAATTTCTCAAAGTCACTGTTATTTTTAGAACATGCTGTACTTAGTTGTGTTCACTGCTTCAGAGTCAATAACCACAAAGTGTCAATCGTATTAGCTGTTTTCCGTTTTGAAAGCAAACCTCTCAGCATACCTTTAATGTATTTCTAGGCTACATGCAATCACAAATTTTGTCTCAGTTGAAATCAAACACAACAAATATACTAAAATGACAACATGAACCACACACTTTGATTTGCATGAGATTACATATTATAAGTAACTCTCAAACCCATTTTTGTTCGTTACCTTTACACAACATATTATATTCACTACTATTTCCTTCCCCATGTTCAAAATGTAAAGCTATCATCAATCAGGTTTAATTATATAATTCTATCCAGGGGGAAATAAAATAAACAAATAACAAACAAATAAATCTTATAAAAACATTGAGCTGGAGCAGAATTAACGTTGCACCACAGAAGCACAGGACACAGAAGCACAATTTTTCCACTCTGCCGTAACGCTGTCAGCAACGACACGTTATCAAATGTAACATGAAATTACTTACACTTAGCAATAACATCACATACAGAAAAATATGAGGGAACTATGTGAGAACTATTCACATAAACAAAAACTTTGAGAAAGTGCAATATGTCTATGAAATCATAGCAATTACCTTCAAACGATGCATGGTCATCGTCTCATAGCAAATCTCTGCAGAGGTTGAACCTGTAGTAAAACACATGATTTGACACATTTAGATTCTACTGAATGAGCGCTTGTAAATGACATTAATGACAAAAGAAAATAATTTGCATTTCAACCACTACTACTGAATAAATTACAACAAACAGCTGGACAATTGGTGACACAAAATCCTTATTGTCTATGTGCGGCTCACAAGCAAATACAGTGCTACAATTTCAACACTATATCAATGTTATTATGTTTGTTTATTATTAGTATTAACTATTATTATTATTACTAATCAGCTGCTGGCAGCTTTAATTTCTCTTAGGGCATAATTACAGGATATACATATTCATTAATTGCATTAAATTAAAATTCTTATTGAAATCCTTATTAAAATCTTTATAATATTATATTATTCTTATCATATATATATCTATATATACATGTATGTTTGTATGTATATGAAGTGAAGTGTGTGTAAAAACAGTGTACTTGGTATGGTATGGTGTGGTATGTGCATACGCACTGTACATCTCCCCACTGTACTCCCTGGACAACATTATTTCATCTATGTTGTATGGGCTGCTGTTCTGTTTATGACAATAATTACAATAAAGAGCTGTACTTGTCTTAAGTTGAGTGAAAAATGTTTTGTTCATTCATTTAGACAGAGATCAAAAAGGAAATCTGTGCAGTTTTATTATAGAAAATGTTTTCATTTATGTTTTTAGCTAACGCGCAAACTGCATGCAGTGAATTTTCATCTTGAATCCGTCTGTACTTTGAATGTTTCTAAAACTTGGTCGCATGGCATTTGCAACAATAAACGATCTACAAATATCAAAAAATAAAAATAGTTATGTTAGAATAAACTACATGTGTTCACACTTATTTCTACACTTCACATATTGTAGCTGTAATTTTGCACCTCTTGTAAATAGTTTTGATGTAACTGATGTACTCCACCTGTCAATTTCCCCTGGTGGGATTAAGGATGTCCATCTAATATGAACTGTATTAACAAGTCATGCCATGTATACTAAAATCACTATTGTAATTGACTGAGTAATACACTGACATGCTAAGGAAAACACAGTGAGTCATTGTTACTTGCCCTTTTTCTTCTTTAAATATAAATGGCAGGCCTGTGCTCACCTCTTCTCTCTGCGCAGATGTTGCCGTAGATTGGATTTTCCTGTTGCTCATGATCATTGTGGGGATTTTCCTGCTGCTCATGATGATTGAGGTCATGAAAGTAATGGCCTTCATCCGGTGATGGGCTTCAACAAAATATGGAGGAACATTTTCACAATTTATTTCAACGGGAAGATGTTATTTGTTGATAGGGAATAAAATTGAACTGTTGGAATACCTGCCATTCCTTATTACAAATCAAATGCATTGGGATGAATAATAACTGGCAGACGTTTACACGTTTAATCCTCATTAAAAAATAATAAAGAAATAGCATACCCCTGTACTCCATAACCAACTGGGTAGCAGCAATTGTCTTTGCCTGTATGAACAAAGCATTGATTGAGTTAAGGTAAGTCCTCGTGTTGCAAAGCAAAACAAAATGGCAAAAAATATAATATATGATAATACCCTTGCAGAAATATGATCTTCGTCTGAGGCATAAAACCAGATTAAGACACACTGACATCATTAAGGCCAGAAGCAAGAGCACCAGACCCATGACTTCAGCCCAACAGTCTAAAAAGAGAAATTCAAACTGACCATTAATAACACAAATTGATCACCACCAATGAAAAGCAGACATGCAATCAGTGTCTTCAGCAATACCAGATGATCCCAGTCCCTTACCTTTGTCTTGAGCTGAGGGAAAAAAAAGTGAAATGTTACATTAATAGAAATTTTCAACTGGTTATTATTGTTTATAATTAGTATATATACCTTGTGCTGCTGAATATAGAACATCTATGTTTCTAAAAAATAGTCTAAAAATGTCTAAAAATAGTCTAGAAGTTAGACATTTACCTGTAAAGAGCCATTATTTCAAAATGGACAAATTTCACAGTAAATTCACTCCTGCAGATTTAGTGTGATTGTTTGTTCACTCTATTTAAGCAATACAAATAACCTGGTGTTCGGGAAATCAAACGTGCTGCACATGATGAATGTATGTATTGCAACACAAACAAAACAAGGTTACACATGGATGCTGAACTACAATAAACAATAATAAACTACAGAATAACCTAAGCTATGACTGTCATCATTATAATTGTTTTCCGTGTTGTAAACCCCCACTCCTCACTTCCACCCTTTGTTCTGCCATAATTGTGACATGTGCTTTGGAAATGATTGAGCTTTCTCTGTTTCTGTAGAATGATAGTGATACAGATGATATTTACATGGTAGAAATATTAGATTTAAGTTTGAAATATAATTTCAGAAGTGCCTCTGATCCTACCTTTTGTCATATTCCAGCTGTCTTGAACAAAACGGGTTGTCTCTCTGACACGATTGCTCTCAGGCTACAGGGCATCACTGTGTTTAGTCAGTGAGGTGTGCTCCACTGTAGTCTATTTTTACCTCGCTGTAGTTACCTCTCACTTATCGCAGACGCTTTGAAAACTGGCTGCTCTTCAGTTACAAACAGGAAACTATGTAACCTCATTCTGATGCACCCGGTCCCAGTACCACTGTGAGGTACAAAACAGTTTCAAATAGGTTACTGTGGTGCAAACTAAACATGGTTTATACATATCTTTTCTTTGTTTTAATGTAAACTAGTGGATTTTAAAATGTCAGCACAGAAAATTCCCATTCAGTTTATTTCCAAGCAGTTTAAAAACTTCTCAATACACGTTAACTGGGATTTTTCACATATGGATTTGATTTGGACACAGTACAATAGACTTTGATACATTACATGGACTGTCGGTGTGCACACATAGCTATGTACATACATCAAGAGCTTTTATCTCGCATGCACACAGTACACTGTGGCTTTGCTACTGTGGTTGGAAAATCAGAAAAAATGTGCAGTTGTGAAAGGTTTCTTGGTACAGCTAAATGCACCAGTGTGTGTGTGTGTGTTTGTGAATACATGTGTCTCAGTTTACTCAGAAACAGCAAATGAGATGTATTTTCAAAGTCGATTTTCATAGGAATTTATTTTCACAGAAGCAGAAAATAAAAATAAAGCACCAAATGTTCAAAAATAATGAAAAACTGTACTGTTATCATTTCCAATACCCAATATGTGTGTGTGTGTTCGTGCGCACGTGTGTTTGTGTATTTTGCTAGCCATTTTGCTTTGTGGTTTGTGGTTTCAGCCCCACTTTGTAAACTCCGATGTCACCCTGTGGTACCTGTGGACAACAGTGGCCTTTGATTTAAAGCCTTTTGTCAATTTGTAACAACAGTTCTCAACAGCTACTATAGAGGAAGTCACTGGGCTTCTCGGCAGGAAATCCCAGTTCAGGTGAAAACCAACATGTCAGCAGAAGCACAGGCCCTATAAAAATATGGAGAGTGAATCAGTATAGGTTTTTACAGTTTTGTTTGTGTGCAAATAAAATACTTGTGCACTGCTGCATCAGATGTAATAGCTGGGATTACAGTTCCTAATGACTGCATTAGTCACAGTATGTCGTAAGAGACTAGTAGTAAGTAAATGACACAAGCAGCTGTAGTTTAATAGTTCAGTTAATCAGAGTCAAATTAAACCAACTTTTATTATCAAATGTCAGAAACGCAAGTTTCAGTGAGTTTTATAACCTTTATTATTATTTTATTACATTTACAAAAAAAAATCATAAAACATTACATGGCTGTAAGAATAAGAGCAAACCACAAAAGTGCTTTATACACAGTAGCGTAGAAGCATCCCCATGTAACCAAGATATACACATGGTCCTCGCACTGCTTGACTGTGATCACAACTGAAAGTAATACAACATGTACTTCTGCACATAACCACAGAGATACAGCTGATAGGATGTCCTTATTCATCCACCCAATGTATGTTAATGAATAATTCCATCATATGCTATTGAGTTACACCTTGAAGTGGGGAAAGGCTGTGTCGAAATTTCATGTCTTGCAGCTGTGTACTTGACTGGAGGAGGTGGGGGTTTGAATGGAGGCGGAAGAGCCATCCTACAGAAAAAAAGAGAAAGAGAAAGAGAGACAGAGAGAGAGAAGACAGATATTGACTTGAGGCACTGCCCAAAAGTTTGCTATACCCAGGAAGCACGAAGATGTTATACGTCATGTGCATCTATCAGAAAAATAAGTCGGATATCAATATTTTTCCTCTATTTGAGGGTCGGCCACTGGACGACCCTGAGTGTGTGCAGTGCAGAGTTTTACCTCTGTTTTATAAGATGTCTCCTGTAGAGAAGGCCAGCCACGACGATCAATACCAGTATTGGAACGATGATTAACGCAGCCAAGTGACTCCGTTTGGTATCTTAAGAAGCAGGTTCAGAGGGAGGAAAAGTGTCATTTTGGAGGACAGCAGCTTCTACAGATGTGCTCCTACGATATTGATCTCTCTCTCTGGTGAGACCTGACAGACTGCAATGAATATTGATAAAAAATGCAAAGCTACAATGTGAAACTTTTTGCCCTAAGGCAGAAAAGTGTTTTGCAGTTCTTCCCTTGAGTTGGTCTTACTC